>CANUEP010274405.1:0-164150 GCA_947857235.1 Jatropha podagrica
TTATGGTTTTTTGCTTGCATAACATGTGGCTGATAAAGTGTAATTTAAATAACTTAAAGCAATTACCGCCCCCCCCCCCCACCCCCCCCCCCCCCCCTCCCTTCAAAAAAAAAAAAAAAAGAAAAGGCTTTAATGAAATAACTAACACACCTTCGATTATGCCATGCGGAATAGTTACTGATATTCTTATCAATTAGATTCTGGGTATACTCTAATTCATCTTCCTCCGATCTATTCATCAACGCCGCAACAAATCTGGACAAAAGTAATAATTCAATAAAACAACTCTAATACTCACAATCTGAACATCCATTTAAATCAAGAATTAATTCCAAAAGCAGCTATGTCTTCACCTCCGGTAACTCCAAGCATGAAAATTCCTAGGATCCGCATTTTGTAGCTTCTCCAAAAGCCTTAATTCCTTCTCTATAGAAGAATGGCCTTTACTTAGCACCCACTTACGATGATGCCAAGCCCCATATGATTTGAAATTTTGCCTTAGTGCACTCTCTACCTAAAACGTTCACCAAATTCAACAAGAAAAAGAGGAAAGCTTCTACTTCATAAACTAAAACATAGAAACACTCAATTTAGTCATATTATTAGCTGCTAATCAAATTAGGATTTTGAAAATTTCAAACGCACCACTCGAAGTTCTTCATCGAGAATTGACTTGACTAAATTAGGATCAGAGACAGACTGGGTCATTTTGTGTTCAAGGGCAAGTTTTCTATAGTTCCAAGCAGTATAAAATTCTGGATTGATCTCGACAAGCTTCGCGCTTAGCTCTACAGCTTCCTTATTATAACTGCCAACATTTAGAAAAATAATAAATAAATAAAAGATATTTGGATCGCAAAAAAAGGAAAAATGAGGAGAAATTATAATACACTTTCTGATGGTGATTGGAGAGAAACTGGGATTGTAAGGCACGTAGCTTCTCTGCTTTGGCAGCCGAAGCAGCTTCATCTTCGGGCTTCAGGGCTTTGCGAGGACGACCGTGCATTTTCTTCTTGTTCGATAAGCCAACAGAAAAGACTAGAGAATAAGATTTCTTTTTTCAGATTTTCTCCCTCTAATGAAATGAAGTTGTTTTCTTAATCAGAATTTTGAACTTGCTTGTCACCTCTGTTGGATAAAACCAACACTATTCGGAAGAAATGAATTTGTCTCATATAATTTAAAAAATAGAATTCAATTAAATTTTATAAAATTAGGAGACATGTTTTCGATAATAGGTAAAAAGCTGTCGCGAGGCCGCCAGTCAGGCCATAGTATTAGGCTGATCCGGCCCATATTGGATATGAATGGATGGGCTTTTCTTACATAAAAGAACTTACATAAAATCCATTGCTCAATCCCGATCGGCCCACCCCACCGTCCCCCGTTTTCCCATTTTGCGCGTTCTTACTGTCATCATCGCGCCATTGCTGCTCACCGCCATTTCTCCGCCTTGCGCTTCCTGTTGCTCAAGTTCGGCTTCTGTTTTTTTCTGAGTTTCTGCTCGGTTAGCATCCTATGTGTGACTGAGTGGATGTAATTTTTTTTTGTTGGCCAAGTTGGAAGAGACCCTTCAATTATAAGTAGTTTATTTGCTATTCTGCGGGTTATTGTCTTTTATTCTTTCTTTAGGGTTTTTTTTTTTCTCAGTTCTTCGAATTACATATTTTTCTTATTATTAGCTCTAGAGTACTCTCTAATGTTTGTTCCTTAGCTTGCTTGTTTATTTTCTAATCTGGATTGTGCCCATTTCGTTGGCATTAGCTTTCCGTTTCCCAATTTCGTTGTTTGGCGTTGGTGTATTTCTGAATTGGAGGCTAATATGGGTTAGAAAGGGTTTCTCCTAATTTTTATGTTTTTGGTTTTATTTGCTTATCAATTGGGAGAGGAGATTGGAAAGCGTGTATTAGGTGCAATGGAGTTCTAAGATATGAGAATTTAGCCTATAGGAAGAAAGATGGAGAACCAAAGGAGAGTTGATAGCTTTTTATGGAAAATTTTAAGCATCTGCCTCTTCCCTTGGCTATGGGAATATCGATTCTTTAGCTTTAAATAGTTAAATTCTTGCAATTAAGCTCATAATTCTTTATGGATATCTTTTTTTTTTTATTTACACCGTACTTTTATTTGTTTAATTGTGTTTTCAAGAGTTAATTGTTAATTTCTTTCTATCCTTTGATAAAGTTGAGAACTTTCCTTTTCCTCTTTGGTAAAGTATATTTAAAGCAATCTAAGGCAAGATGGATTAAACTTCTTTTGGAATGACTTTGATAGATAGAGCTTCAGAGCTATTGATTTTACAACTTGAGTGAGTAAATCTAAATGGAGGAGGATTCAGAAAGAAGAAGAGAAAGATTGAAAGCAATGCGTACGGTAGCTGCTCAGGCTGAAGCTTCTAGTCATGTTCAAACTTCGTCAGGTTATAGTGGTTTCCTTGCTAATCCGCTGCTTGAGAGCCCAGCAACTCTGCTTGCACAGGAACCATCTCATGCAACTCCAAGATTTGATTTTTATACCGACCCTATGGCTGCATTTAATTCTAACAAGAAGAGAAGTGGAGTTGGTAGCCAAGCACCACAAGGATATCTTAACCCTCCGAGTAATAGTGGTTCTTCCATGTCGCAGTTTTCATCACCTCATCCAGGTATGGTACTACTTGAACAGCCATTTTATTGACATTTTTTGCATGCTAACTAAATCATGAGGTTTTTTTTTTTCTGCTTCAATTTTTTTTGTTTGTAGTCATTGTTTGTTGGCCGAGAACTTGGGATGTGCTAATTGAAAAGTTTTTCAAGCATGTGAAGATTGAAATTTGTGGGACAAGTTGGTTCTTACCTCTAAAATTATTTAAAATTTATTGAAGTTTGAATTTTGTTGTCAATAAATACAAATGAGGTTCCGTAGTCTGATTTCCATTCTTTGAGATGTGTTTTATTCCACTTACTGTGCTATCAGGATGTTAGAAACACATTGCAAAAGTTCTCTGACTCCCAGCAAGAACTCGACAACTTTTATATTCACAACAAGGTTGCTTTTTGTTTCACTATTTAGCTTAGCAACCATGAGGTCTTGGTACCAAGTCTTCATTTACCTGATTTTTAGTTCTTGTGCATAGGGAGCCTGTATCTAATTTGTCACTATAAGTGCATCACAGATTTTGTGTTACCAAAAGAACAAAATATATGTGCAGTGTGTGTAGTTATATGATACTAATGCCACCCCTTCCCTCATCATGTCTTATTCCATTTCATTTTATTTAGCAGGACCAAGGAATCCTGATATGATGCCCTTTCCTTCTCATCAGATGCAACACAATTATTCACCCAACCAGATAATGCATCAAACACCAGTTCCTTATAACAGTGCCCCTCCCTATACAAGTCCAAAAGCTGGTCCTTTTCCCATGCATCAGGGAATGCCTCATGCACAGGGTGGGTCTAGTAGTGTTCCTGACTATCACATCAATGCTCCCCATAGAGGTATGACCAGTCAATTCCATATCCGCAATAGAAATCCAAACTTTCAACCAGAAGGAAACCATAGTTTTAATTGTGGACAAAACCGGTCCCTCCCTCCCCAGATTGGCAACAATCTGTATGTTGGCTCTGGACGTGGAGGTAGTTCTACTCATTCAGGAAGAGGTCAGGGCCAGTGGCAAGGAAGCAGTAGAAGTCAAGTTTCTGGAAGGAATGGTGGCAGAGGGCGAGGTTTTCATTCTCATGGTATTGGATCGGATACAGCATTGAGGGCAGAGTCCTTTTATGACAAGTCTATGGTTGAAGACCCATGGCAACATTTGGAACCTGTTCGATGGAAGGGACTGGATGGCTCCTCAGATTCCTGGCTTCCAAAGTCAGTTAGTATGAAAAAGCCAAGAGTTTCAGAGTCTTCTAACAAGTCCAGTTCTCAAAACCTCGCAGATTACCTTGCTGCAGCATTTAATGAATCAGTCAATGATGCCCCAAGTGCATAATTGCTGCTCTGATGCAACAGAGAGCTTTTCTACTGCGCTGCTAGAGAAATTTTGATTCCAACACACGAGATTGTTGCATTGTCATAAGGAGAAGGAAGAAAGAAGAGGCTATCTTTGTAAGCTAAACAGGCACTGACCAGAGTATATGCCATAAGGGAACCAAATGTTACATACACCAGAAAAGGAAATCTGCGATTGCGTGCTAGGCTTTCAGATTTAAATGAAGCTCAGTACATGGATTCTAGTATATGAAACTCATCCAGCATAGCTGGTTGATTTAATTTATAAATTATGCTCAAAATTTCCTAGATACCTTTCATCATTGATAAATTTTATTGTTGCAATTATGTTGGCAGAGGAAGGATTGTATATATTCATTATGCAATTAGATTCATATTTTCTGGTAGAAGGATTCTGCGGTGAGAGAATTTTATGGAGCAGAAAATGAAGGCTTTCATTGAGCTCCATGTTCCTTTTGTCGGCAGGATTGAATTCTATATATACAAATGCCACTGATCTATAGAATAACACCCATGTAGTTTTCGTTAATTACAGAATTGACATGCAGTATGTTTAGGAATGATAAGAATATCATTTTCCAGCTACACTTATCTTCATCTTCTGTTCCTTTACTATGAAGAGAGACCGCTTTTCCTCTTTTTGAACGGTAAATATTTCTCAGAATTGAAAATACTTATGTTATAAGCAAATAATTTGAGTAATCGACACAAATTTTTAGGGGCTTACTGAGGACCCATGCCACCATAGAACCCAAGTAAATTGATGGCCTCCATTTACCAGAAAAATTACAATCTCAATTCTCAATT
Organism: Jatropha podagrica; assembly: GCA_947857235.1. Classification (NCBI taxonomy): domain Eukaryota; kingdom Viridiplantae; phylum Streptophyta; class Magnoliopsida; order Malpighiales; family Euphorbiaceae; genus Jatropha; species Jatropha podagrica. The sequence goes on from CANUEP010274405.1 coordinate 4,801, forward strand.
GAAACAAGAGTCCTCAGATGACAGCACCAATCAGAGTCCTCAAAATGCAGAAACTGTACAGTTCTTCCTATCAAAATTAATAATTAGTCAATTAGAGGATGGTGATATTTGTATTCATTCATTCATAACTCTGAATTTCTATGAATTTATTTGCAGTTGTAATTTTGGGAGTTAGGGTTGCAGAGCATGCATATTAGTTTATCATTGAAGACTTCAAAACTAAGGAGCTGCACATCTTTAATTAGTTAAGGACTAATCATACTTTTTGCTGTTCCAACCAGAAAAATCCTAGATAGTTTAACTACATCCTAAAAATCTTCCACCTTAATGAAAATTCCTGCTTTAATTTAATGCCACAAACTTGTGCAGAACCCATTCTGATGATTTTTTTTTCTCTCACAGCAAATCTCATCTGCGAAAGAATGGATGAGCTGTCCAGCCAAGCTTGCTGGGTCATCAATCAAAGCATCCACAAAAACATTGACCACCCTTCTCTCTTGCATTGTAGCTTTCAGGCTGAACCAAGTGAGAAATTTTACTCTAAAATCTTCGTCTATGTGCCCTTGATGCTCTAACCATTTGATTACTCTTACTGAATATTCATAGGCACTCTCCTCCCTTTGTTTTTTACAACTCAAGCCTGAAACTTCTTGCATGCTGATCGATTTACAAGGTGTGGAAGGAGAAAGTGGTGCAGGACTCACAGGTGATACGACTTCCATGGACGGAAGCAGACAGCATAACCCTTCATTCTTGTTCTTCTTGAGGTGCTTCATTGTTTGTGATCTTGTTGAGTGGTCCTCGACCAAGTTGATGTTTTTGGAGTCGGTTGATTTCACCTGAGATTGAATTTCAGTAATTTTAGTATTTTCTTCCTCTCCATATTCAACAGAAGTACTAACAGTTTGTTCGTTTGATGCAGGAGTGATCCATTTAGCTTCCAAAACATTCAGAATTCCTGTGCTGCCAAAGAAAGAAGCTTTGCAGAAATACTCGGTGGAAGGAGCTAAATCAGTTATCCTAATACTCTTCTCTGGCTTCAGTATAATAAAATTGGGTTTGTGTGGATAATCCTTCGCTGTAGACTCACGATGCCACAGCATGCAACCTAAGAAATCATCAGACTGTTTGTCCATGTATTCAAGCACAATGACCACTGAACCTGAACAGGATCCTTCAAAGCGAATCTGACAAGCTGAAGGAATGAAGTGTAACAAGCAAACATTACAGAAAATCAGATTTTAATTCTGTGTCATAATGTCATGCTTGCATTCTATATGTAAAAGGGACTTACAAACTGGCTTTGCATTTTCCTTATGATCAACGCTGGAGTCAGAAACCATAGAATCAAAAACTTCAACTGCAGAAGCACACAGATTCTGGACCTCAGCACCACAGGAGAGCCTATTAACAATTCCCCGTGCCATCTTTGCATACACCAGATCAAGAGGTCCCAACTCATTCTTCAGCAGTTGCAAGGCAGATTCCAGGTTCTTCTGCATTTCCTTGTATCTTTCAGTCCCTGTAAGTATCTTATGACCCAAAAGGACTCGTAGACATAACACATCAACTCTTCTGGCCTCTTGGGCAATCAACAATTGTTTCCTCCAGGTTCTGTAAACAGCAGACATTTGATTAGCCAGTTTCTTCCTCAAAGTAATAAGCTAAGAATTTTATTAAGCAGGTAGCAGTAGCAGGCATCAAACCCCTTCCCCACCCCCAACCCCCCCAAACCGAAAAAACAAAAATCCAATGCAACCCAAACCAATCATGGCAGTAAAAATATTACCAATATCCATCCCAAACCTGTTTATCAATATTCAAACCCATAATAAATGGGTCAGATCGGTCCAGTCCCCCAGAAAACCTGACCTGTTGCAATCCTTAAATGTGGCAAGTGGCAAGCACAAAATACATGATTTCGCGTATTCAACTTGCAATGGTTGGCAACTCAATTTCTATGCCAAACTTATGTCTGTTATGGTTTATGCAGCCAAACAAGCATAAATTAATGATATTTAGGAGAGAAGAGGGTAATATAAGAGGCAGACTTACCTCATTAGTCCATTCTTTTTTCCACAAGAAATACAATAGAAATTGCCGTCCAACTTTGTACAAGAACCAATCTTCATAATTCCAGTTCTTTCATCCTTCAAAGCACATATCAAATGGCACGTAAGCCCACATGACTTCTCATCAACAGAATCAGAACCACAGGTTAACCATAGACTAGGATCCTTGTTATCATCAAAATAGTGACAGATACAACAAGAACATCTTTTGCAAAAAGCGTCATTTGGAGATAATGCAGCCCTGCATGCAACATTCTGACAGACACGGATCTTAACTTCTCTTTTACGCTCCTGAGAAACGAGATTTAGGTCAGTTGATTGTTGAGGTTGGGATACTTTCTGCCTTTCCCTTTTAAATCCAGTCTGAATTTTAGCAGGAGACGACACAATAATATCATTAGTCTTGCCGCTCTTGGACTTTTGGGAAACCAACTTCAGTAGGTGCTCTATCATTCGAAGTTTAGTATATCCCGAGTATTTTCTCTCTTTACCCATCTCAGCACAGATGATTTCAAGAAGCTCTCTGCGAGTGAATGAACTGAGAATCTCTGGGGCATCCTCTGACCATTGGGCAATCTCTCGTATAAGTTCTCTTTTCTCTCCCATGCTCAGTCGACTGCAGTGTGCAGGGTCAAGGACAAAGCCTGAAGAACAACCAAATTATTAAGTTTTAAAGTTAAATTTCAGATCTCCCTAAAACATATGCCAGACAAAATCAACAGTCAATATTGTCCTGTCCAGCAACAAACGAAGATGGTACCAGTTCTCAGCACTCAACAGTATTTCCAAACCATGACATCCAATTAAAATCACATAAAATGACTCTCAGCAGTCAGCAACAAAAACCATTTGCATGCAGAATACAGAACTCTTGCCAATTGACCAAATTTGTGCGCTTAAGCAAGTTACAGTGACCATTGAAGCGCAAGATAATTCCCCACCATGCAATAAAAGTACTTGTGTAATGCTTAAATATATCTTATTGCCATAACTCTATGATTATCACTGTCATCATCATAGTCCAGAACTTAGATTATCTACCACAGTATTGTCAGCTACCTGGCTTCCCAAAAAAGATAAAAATACTGTGATATTCATTAGCCCCACTTCATTATTCGTAAAATTGTCTCACAAATCAATTGGTAAGAAGCAAAGGAATGCTCTAAAAATTTCATTTCTTATAAGCTATATGATTAGCCAAATCCGGATTACCCAAGTAATAAAAAGAACTTAAAAAATTGAGTAACCACCATAAATGGATTAGAGAAGGTCCATACAACAGAACAAAACAAATTTATGGGTGTTGATATGAACAAAGAGTTTTTCTATTGCACACAGCATATTGAACAAAAGCAGCGATGTACCCGTCACTACCACTCAAACAATGACAGAGAAAGAGGAGAGAGGCTAAAAATTGACACTTTCCATGTACATTCTATTGCATTATACGGCAGTTCAATAGAAAGTCCAGAGGATTTCACCCACTATCCAATATACATTGTTAGGAAAAACCAACAACAAACACGCCTAACAAAGAAAGTAGTGAATACCAGAGGAGACACCAAAAAAGATGCAAAACCCAGATGGGAAAAGCATAGCGAGACATACATTGTAAAAAAGAACACTGAAAAGTGAGGTATAACTACCTCCATTAATTGTAAAAGCATACACCCAAAATAAAAGCCAACCACGAAATAATAAAAATAATAATAATAGAAAAACAAATTTGAAAACTGACCTGAGAATCCTCCTGAAGCCATGTCTAATGGCCTTTTCTTTTTTGGTTTGCTCATAACAGCAGAGAAAGGAGTGGGAGAAAAAAAACAGTCAACAAGTAGGAGTCTTATTTGTAGAGAAAAAGAGTTATATGCAACAACGAAAAGAAATTCACGATAGATGGGTTTTGGAGTAATAAAAAAAGAGAGATAATGGGCAAAATGTGAAGAAGATTTAAAGGATTTACAAACTGATAAAACCCGACGGGCGAATTTTTCATCTCTGTATTGAATATTGAATATTTATTTATATATATATATATATATATATATATATATATATATATACGATTCTGATGCGATTCAGAAGGGCAAGAGAAGCAAACTGAGGGAAGGATTCTCGATTTCCTTCCCTTTCCTTTCTTATTCTTTTTTCTTTTTTCCTTTCTCTCTCTATTCAATGCATGAATTGATTCGTCGACCACGCGCACGGCGCTTCTCTTTGTGATGCAACCGAGGAGTAGAGTTCGGTTGTACCTGTGTGTGAGAGACGTGACCCAGTAGGGTGGGGTCCTTTATTATTAAATTACTATTTACACCCTATTCGGTACAATTAAGTATCCTAATATTTGTTGGAGATTCATTGGCTAGACCGGGTTTATATTCCTAATGTTTGTTGGAAATTCATTCGTTAGACCGGATTTATAGTCCTGTTTGTGAATCAAATCAATTACAATAAAAATTCTTTAAAACATATTTCAATTTTATCATTTTTTTTTTTTGTGTATGATCATAAATATTCTTATTTCAATATAGAATATTATTCTCATGGATTTAGTTCAACAGTGGACCATCGACCCGGTTTAGGTTAAATTTTCCATATTTATTAAATATTCATCGGCTTTATTGATTAAGGAAGTAATCGATTCTCTCAAATTATAATAAAATCCGAGTTATTTGATAAAACTATCATTTATACTACATTTATTTTACAATACTTGACATATTTGGAATTTCATATTTCTTAATAAAATCATTAAATTTGTTTAAGTTACAATAATTATTGAGTAATTGATTATATTATTCTTAATTTATTATAAACCCTCTAAGAAACCATTAAATTGAAATAGTAATGATTATTGATTTTGTACAAAGGGTAAATATGAAAAAAAAAATTTATTATTTCTTAAAACTATAAATATGATAAATATTTTAGAATAAATTATTTTTTCAAATAGAATAAGTATTATAGAACATGATCAAAAGGGTAAACACGAAAAAAAAAATATTACTCTTTGAAACTACAAATGTGATAGATATTTTAAAATAAATTATTTTCTCAAATGGAATAAATATTATGAAATAGAAATATTATCAAAAGCAAAGTCGATGTACCTAATGTAACTAAGGATAAAATTGAAAAAAAAAATCATTTATTACTTTTTATAATACCCCAAACGACTTATATTTTTTTAACACTAAATGATCATTTAAAAATAACTTATATTTTATATTTTGTGATCGAAGGATTATTATAAATCATAAAAAATGTTAGATACTAAATTGAAAATTATTGTCAAATAGAAGTTTATCAATCTTTTAAGCGTAACATTATAAAAATACATAAAATGCGATGGATTTATTAATTTATTATTTTTATATATTATGAATATTATTTATCATATATTTAAACGCACTTTATTTATTTATTATGGACATCATTGCTTTTTGCAATTTGAATTTTTTTTTTTTTTTTTTTTTTGAGAAATTCGTCCGTAGAACAAACACGTGTTCATTGGAAATTTATTGGAGAATATACTTCCAAAGATAGAATTGATTTTGAACTAAATAATCCTAAATTCAATTTATGATATTTGATTTCAATTTCACAAATACTTAAGAAGAAGAATGATGATAATGTTGGTATCGAGTATTCATATAATAATATTTTTATGATTTTATTATACGAGTTTTTAATTTTTTATTAATTGACTTTTATTATAATTATAGTTGCAAAGTATAATCCTATTAATTTATATTTTTTATGTTTATGTAAATCATTTAAATAAATACTTCTTATTTTTTTTAATCTATGTAATCTAATTTTTTGAACATGTGTATAAATGAATATATATACCCAAACCCGTTGGGTATGGGAATGGTTATAACATAACCGACCCAATGATATAGGATTTGAATTCGAGTATTACCCTAGGGATCTGAATGTTACCCGTCGGATTGGAATCTTACCCATTGTCATCCCTGTAATGAATAGTTGTTTTAGGATTTGCCTCTTTTAGTAGAGTTATTATATGGTGTGTCTCCACCTTTTTCTCATTTGGTAAGTCCTTCCATCATTGCCGTACAATATGGGATCGCAACTGTACAATAACCGTACGATTCGAAGCTTTTTTAGTCATACTATTCTGTTCTATGATACTAATTGGATCCAAAATATTTATTATATTTATAATTTTAAAAAGTAATAAATATTTTTTCTATATTTATTTTTTATATATAATCAATAATTATCATTTTAATTTAATAATTTAAAAAAAAAATGATATTAAATTGAAAATAATATAATCAACTTATTAAATAATTTATTATTATTTGGATAAATTTAATATTTTTTTGGGAATTGGATAAAATAAAAAGACCAATCGGCAAATGACTTTTGTCTTCCATGTTCGTGTCCAAAGTTAAGGTTTTAAAATTTTGACCCAATCATTGATTTCCAATGTGGTGACAGAAGGTGGATTAACACCATCCATCCAACACTTTTTTTTTTTTTTAGAAAAAAGTATTTAATAATGTTTATTTATGTTAGTTCATTTTATCATATGCATTATATGTGTTTTCAATATTAATATATGTATTTTTCATAAATTTAAATATTAAATATAACATCATATATAAACATTGAAATAAATTATTATTTTAAAATCAAGCGTGCAATAAAAAGTCACCAATTCTGACTTCAACTCATTAACATCTTCTTTTTTTAAATTGAAAATTATTTCTTTAGTACTCACTCTGTATACTGATCCCCTACCATAAGTACAGCTTGATCTTTTTACGAAAACCTTTTATAATATCACATATTTATCATTAGCATTTTTATCCTCAGCAATTGGTTGATTCTCAACTTGTTCTATTCCACCCTAAATTTTTAATGAAAATCAAAGTTAAATTCCTTAATACATAAACAAACATTCATTTCAAGAATTATAAATACATGAATAGGCATTGCTTCAATCTCATACTACTATTGTTCACCCTCATTATTTATAAACTTATGTGTATGCATCGAAAGATCTATTATTGAGATGGTTTTCCATCATTTTCATCTATTTACAGAAATACATCATTAAAATTCGATGTCACTTAAAAAAGGAAATAAATTAAGAACAAAGTCTATGTCATTACTAAAGCATATTCCACTTGAATAAATGGTTTTGGAGTAATAGATACTATAATCCTTTGATATATATGACTTTTCATATTTATAGCACTTGGTTTCTAGAAAGATAGTCATTTGTTAAACATGTGAAGAAATTAAATATTCCAATTAGATAAAATTAAATGTGAAAATTGTGTTTTTACCTTCAACTCATCAAAAGCAAATATACCTAACATTTCCTTCGAATCATCTATTGTTAGGCATTTTGAAACTCGATGCATACATTCCTCAATAGTTGAGTACTCTTTGTGCTTACGATGTAAGCTATGGTTTCACTTGCAGTACAAAGCTCTAATATGTTTTAAATTTTGCTTTTTTAATTCTGGGAATCAAGTTTAACTTTTTTTTTGTGTTTAAGTAATTTCTATCTTTTGGACTTTCCAGATTGACAAAAAAATAATCTTAATATACAAAATTTATAAATTACATAATTGACATATAACCTATTAAAATAAAATACAAAATAAAAAGTGAAATAATAACAAGATAAATAAAATATATAATTAAAAAATGAGTTTTATATGTTACAAATTTTAGTCTTTTATCTACCTAGAGGATTACAAACAAATGTTTACCATACTCACGTTCAAATTCAATCCATAACTTTATAGGTGGTCCACATGATCTAGCACAATATCGTAATCAAAATGCTAATTTCTTTTCATGCTCACCAACTGGATGAATATGCTTTCCTGGAGGTATGAAAAAAAAAATTAATTTTTTTTCTTTTTCTTATTCAATTTGTCTAAATGAATTCCTTTATATAACCATCTACTTATATTTTGCTTCAGTAATAAATCTGTCAAAAAATAATAATACATCACTCATTACTGAAAATACAAAAATTTACATTTATCAATAAATATTTAAATATTTATATCGAAATTAATAAAATTATCATCTCCATGTGAATTTATGGAAGACCTATTAACATAAGTCTTGAGTCTTACATGCATAAATGTCATCTTCATCCAATCAAAATCAGTATTGCTTATAAGTGTTAAATGTAACCTAACAAAATTAATTAATATTCACCACACATTAAGAGTCACATCCAAATTATTTTCATTTATTAACCAATAGAAAATAAAAAAAAAATTATAATGATTTAATGCACGTCTTTTAGAGAGGCAGTGAAGCAAGAGACCAAATGTACATTTTTTTTTTTTTTTTTTTTTTTACAGGAAAGCCATAGGCCAAGCCGTTGTGTACCATCCATTTACTCAAAGAATTTTCTCGAGAAAGCCACATTTGAAACTTGATTTGGTAAAAATGATTGGGATCAAAGTAAATCTTACCATTGAAGAAATGTCCATTCCTACATTTCTAAATCCACCACTGAAGGTGACTAAATCTTATATTTACTCTAACACTTCGTTTGGAACGTGAAGGGAGTAAAATAATAGATGAAGGAAAATAATAAATATTTTTAATGAAATCCTAATATTATCTTTAATTTACTAAATATTTTCTAAAATTAAAAAAAAAGAAAATTTTTAATTTAGCTTATAAATAATATGAACAAATATACTATGAGAGTGAAAGGTTGTATTATTAGTAGTGTCATTAATCATTAATTAATGATCACAAATTCCCAAATGGATTAGTTAGGGGTTACCGGTTAACGCTCGCAATCAAAGAATACAAAAATAACATTAGGTTGCTATGAAATTAATACACAGCACATCATTCCTTTCAAAACGCGTACCCACAAAAGAAACGAAACGTTTAAATTCTACACTCTCTGGATTGATATTATTTAAATTTTTTTTTAATACATAAGAGGGACTTAAGCCCTTTGAAAATCACACGTCGACAAACGCTATCTATTAATAGTTATCAGTTGTTATCAGACATTTAAATTACTAAATTTTATTATAATTGTACCTCAAATTTAAATTAGGGTTTCAAAAGGAAATAAAAAGAGATTTAACTTATAAATAATCATTTTAGGGTTAGAAAATGTGAGTTTCGCTCATTCGATCCAAATATCCATTTCTAGCTCCTCCTCTCTGTCTCCTTATTTGACAATAATGTCTGTTTTTACATGAAAATAAACGGAGAAACCTACATACTTTGTTTGGAAGAGTGAAAGATATGAAAAGAAAGAAAATAAATAGGAAAAGTCATTCTCTTGTTTGGAAACACAAATGAAAGTGATTATGGAAAACTGATCCACAATCTCTCCAATGGACAGAAAATAAGGCTATTGAAGAGCTAGACACGTTGCTTCCTCCACATGCACTCTCCTTCTTTTTTTTCCTTTCTTCTTTGTCGATGGACCCCTAACGGTTATTGTTTAAAAAAAAGGAAAAATTATAAATTTGAAATAATGACATTTTCCCTTTTTTTTCCTTCAAACCAAACATAAAAAGAATATTCTCCATTATTTTATTTCCTCCCTCTTCAAAATATAGGCTGAAAATTCCAACGAAAACAACAATAAACGCGCAACCATCAAATTTCTCTTTTTTTTTTTTTTTTTGGATTTTACGTTATTGTTACATTAACGGGCTCTTTCTGTTTTCCTAAAATCCAAAGCCTTCCTTCCGAGGTTCAGTTTTTTTTTTTTTTTGTCTGTCGCTTATTCTTTGTTTGCTTTCTAATTTAAAAGTTTTATCAGTAGAAAGAGGGTTTTGTTGACGGAGAGGTAGGAGAGGGAGAGAGGGGTTGGTGTTTTAATTAGCTCCAACTATAAATGCAGTGGTGAGTCCTCATTTTACTATTTTTTGAAACCCTAATTTAAAATATCGAATATAATTATAACAAAATTTAATAATTAAATATTTATCCTTATAATCAATGCAAATGGTGGAACGGATTTGGTTGGGCATTAGCCGTCTATGTCTAAAACAATGCATGACAAATAAGCAATCAAAAATTGACTTATCTAGTCCAAATTCATAATTCTATTAATGATCAAATTAATAAAAATATAAATTATTTATTAAAATGATATACTTCCAACCATACATCGGAGAAAAATAGAATAAAATATTTTAATAATTTAAAAAATGTACGCTTTCTTTTAGTTTGATGCATAAATAACCATAAACTCGTCAAATATTCTTTTATTAGAAAATATGAGTTCCATGCATAATATGTTTCAAAAATCAATATTTATTATATTATTAATATTATTTAAAGAATTTAGAGAATTCTTATTCGATATCTAAAAACATATTTTACTAAAATAGTTAAAAAAATTTACATGGTATGGTTTAAAAGAATTAAAACTCATGATTAAAAAAAAAAAAGAAAATTTCTATCCGAAATATTCTCATATCATCTATATATTTATATGTATATAAAAACAGAGCAGTTTGAATTGTGAAAAATGTAAATGTAAGCTTATAGAAAAATTAAGTGTGAACCGGATAATAATTATATAGGATAGTTGTAAGAAAATAAAATACAATTATAAAAAGATAAGTTGTTTTAGATAATTTTTTTATCAAAATAATACATATAAAAAAAGATTATTTCTAACACTAATATATTAATATAAATTTATTTCTCATTACAAAATAATTAATAAGTAATCTACACATTTATGGATATGGTTTTCAAAAAGTAAAACATTCACACGCTTAGAACACTCTACACTAAATAAATAATATATTAATATTTCAAGTAAATATACAATTATTTATAACAAATCATAAATATAAAAAAATAAAATTTAATTTCTTATTTTAATTAAACAAAAACAAATTAAAAAAATACACTTTATTTTTAATTAATAATTAAAAAAAAACCTTGGTTGATTAGTTTGATGTATGGAGTGATGTAATATGTATTCAAAAAAATACATTGATTGATTGGTTTGATATATAGAGTAGTTTCATTTATCTGGGAGTTAAATTACACAGATATGAATATAAAATACGAGAATGTACAAGATATGTTAATTTTTAAACAAGTAGAACATACATATCTTTATGACACATTATTCTAAATAAGTTATACATTAATATTTTAAATAAATAAATTATTATTTATAATAAATCATAAACATAAAAGTAAAAAATACCAAATTTTTTATTTTAATATAATTAATTAAATTCTAAAAACTATTATCATTATTGAAAACTATATTAATAGTGTGTATGCATTTTTTGATATAGGTCACGTGACATATGACTTTTGTTATTATTGGTTGAAGGTTTCGCAAGATATTTAAGAAAATATATCTCAATCATGGATTACAATTTTACTTGACCAGGTAAGTACTGATTAAGCTCCAATATGATTTTAGTGAATTTAGACAGTGAATAAACGAGTTTAGTACGGGTTCAGATAGTATCTTTACTATTCGTATCGAATTTGAATTAGATTCAAGGACTCAGGCACTCACTAACTGTTATCTATTTAATTAATATTTTAAAATTTTTAAAATAATTATTTTTATAAAAAAAATTATATTTATATACCCTTTTTAATTATATTAATGATATAATTATATCTAATATTTATATTATATTTTTTATTAAATTCAAATAATAATTTTATATTTTTTTATTTTTTATTTTTAAAAAATAAAAAATATATATTTTAAATATAAACAGATTTGAGTATTTAAACAAGTAATTATAATCAAGTTCGAGAGGAGTTAATTATTAAAAGTGAATTTTTATATAGCCTGAAGATATCTAAATTTTTAATCAGATATTTAAACGGATTCAAATATTTATAATGTATTTAATGATCATTTATATTTAATATTTTTATTTTGAAATAATTTTATAAAATATTATTTTATATTTTAATACTGGTCGCGCACGGGGTACCAATACTAATGATAATAATACGGTAATACAGTAATAACAACAATGCACGTGATGTTTTTTTTTATATTTATTTATTTGAAAAATGAATACAACACACGTGACTGGAAAAGGATAAGACTGTCAATAAGTGGCATTTCGTCGGCCACATTTCCTTTTGCTGGTACGGTCGTTAGTTCCACGTGCCCAAGAGCGTATTACAACTATTGAGTGTTTCAACACTAAAGGTTAAGAGTTAAGACTACCTTTTTATTAGTATATTTTTATTCTTTATTATTATAATTTTAAAAAGAAAATAAAGACAAAAAAAATTGGAAATAGTTTATTCTCCATTTATTATAAGACTTAATCACAAAAAAAAATTTAATTTATAATTTTTTTTAAATTTAGCCAATATTTTTAATTTTATTAATCAATACCATGTATTTATTTTTATTTATGAATTATAGTCTCTGTCTAGAATCTGTTAATGTTTGCTGATGTGTCTGTTAATAAGGTATAATTTTTTTTATATCATATCCACATGTACATACCACATAAGAAAATTAATTAAAAGTTTAATCATAAAAAAAGCCTAAATTTATAATTTTTTTTAAATTTGACTAATACTTTTGATTTTATCAATCAATACATTGTATTTATTTTTCTTTGTCAATTGTGACTTCCGTCTAGAGTCTGTTAATGTTTGCTGATGTGTCCATTAATAGAGGCAAATTCTTGGGGTTCAATACTTTTAATTTTGTCAATCAATACCAGATATTGATTGATAAAATAAAAAATATTAGCTAAATTTGAAAAAGAATTTATAAATTAAAATTTTTTTTTATTAAGTCTTTAGTTAGTTTTCTTACATGGCATGTCCACGTGAATGTGATATGAAAAAATTGGACCCTATTAATGGACACATCAGCAATATTGATAGATTCTAGACAGATGCTACAATTGACAAAGAAAAATAAGTACCGGGTATTGATTGACAAAATTAAAAATATTGGCCAAATTTAAAAAAAAAACTCATAAATTCAAATTTTTTTTTGTGATTAAACCTTATTATAATGGAAGGTAAATTCTTAAAAATAATGAATTAGGTTTAGCTAAATCCATCTCAGTTTTTGAAAAATTGAAATTAATTGAATCAATTTTAGTTTGGCTTTTTTCTTGTTTGAATATAAAACTATTGTTACAGTCATCCCTCTTATTAAATGACTTTGAGCTACGTCTCATAAATTGACTCTTATAATTATTTTTTATTTTATGCTTTCAACTTTAGTATTATTAATGAATTGTTATTTTCCTTTATTTTTTTAAAAAAAAAGAAAAGAAATTACATAACTAACAAAGTGATCACAAAAAGAGTATGACTATTTATAATCGGATATACATCCACCTCCCTACATGCAATTTGGAGACATGGTAAAAGTGTGCATCTCATGCAAACTCTGTGTTGGTTGTAATTACTAAATTCCCAAATAAAATTTAACAATCACGTGATTGGCCTGCCATGATATAGAGAATTCAAATTACCAATTTTTTATTTTAACCATCCCGATATCTGAAATCCATTTGTCCGATTAATTCAGATTGAAGCTGAGCAGATTTACAAAAATAAAAAACATTGAGCGTTTGAAGAATTTCATACCAAAATTCAAATTTAAAACATTTGATTAAACAAAATAGATTCTTATTATCTCATCTCACCCATCAGAGTTAAAATTACCAATTTCATTGTAAAAACAAAAAATTGCCAGTCAAATTATATAACTTTAGCAGTGAATTTGAGTTTAAGTTCTGTTTTCTTCTTCAATAAGAAAAGACTAGCAAACAGAGTTGACAAAGTTAATTAGAGCACGAAACTTATAACTTTGGATATGTAGTCCATTTCTTATGATAAGATAAAAAAAGTATTTTACATTATAAATTATGTTTTTTTTTCTTTTTTTTTTATTTATAAAAGCTTAGTTTTTGTCTGATTGGTTAACTGATAAATATCAACCAACCACAGTATGCTAAATGTTAGCAATAATACTGAAATAGTGATGCATGCATTTATAAATGGACTGGATTTATGATGCAATATATATATATATATATAAATAAATAAAATTTAATACTTGCAAGTATTAAAGTTATAAATAAAATAATCTGTTTAAGACAATGTTTTTCTAAATGCATGAAGTCTATGTTCAAGAATGTGCTTAAAATTGTTCAACAAGAGAGTTAACAATGATTTATTGATTATTTAAGTGAATGATTGGAAAAAAAAAAAATTCTTTTCTTATTTTTGTTAAAATAAGTGGTTAAAAGGAAGTTTACGTTAATCCATTATTGAGAATAAATGAATTCAAAGAAATGGAATCTTTGCCATCAATTTAAGCCCGTGCCTCCATTTTCATCTCATTTAACACATAAACAGAGTCGGTATTAGTTTGTGTATAATTATATAATATTTTTTATAAAAAATATTGTTCTAATGAGTTTTTTATAGAATCGAGTGACGAGTCTCCGTCATTGTTTAGTAAATGAGTTTGAAGTAAAAAGTTTTTAAGAGGCATTTAAAAGTTATAATCAATAATGAGAAAATGACAATGAATAGAGTAATACAATATCCTCCACTTTAATAGCAATAAATATAATTTATGTAACACAATATCCCTAAATTAATTATTTTTTTCAGTTTTATTTGTATTTATTAGATGTAATTTATGTTTATATTTATATTTAAAAAATATAATTTAGACATTATATTATGTTTTTTTAAAAAAATTAATGAATTTCAATCGTTTTCTTTTTATGTTTATCAATTGTACAATTCAATTTTCAATTATATAAAATGTCACTTATCAACAATTAATTCAATAAATATTTTATTATTTATCCGTAAATTGAGAAAATTGAGTATTTAAAAAAAAAAGGTGAGAAAAGAAAACTTATGGTTTCTTATGAACTGCAATGACCCATTGGGTTAGCCTATAAATATCCGGAGAAACTAATAATTAGTCATGGGTAATCGTTTATGAGAACAGGAAACTCTTATTTCTATTATATTCTCTTATTTTCTTCTTCTTCTTAGGAACCATGATAACACCAACTCTCTCCACGGCCTCGCTCTCCGGCTTTCGGCTCTCCTCCGTTGTTCCGGCGGAGGTAACTAGCGATAAGGAAGACCATAAATTAACAAATATAGATTTGGCCTTGAAGCTCCACTACATTAGAGGTTTGTACTTTTTCACAGCTGAAGCAGTACAAGGTCTCACGATTTATGAGTTGAAGAAGCCAATGTTTCCATGGCTTGCTCAATACTATACCGTTTCAGGAAGAATCCGGAGATCTGAAAATGGCGGACGGCCTTTCATCAAGTGTAACGATGGCGGTGTACGGATTGTTGAAGCTTATTGTGACAAAACTATAGAGGAATTGATGACAGCGATTGCAAAAAATCATGAAGATCACAGCAGATTTCTCGTTCACGATCAAGTTCTTGGTCCTGATTTAGGATTCTCTCCTCTGGTTTATATACAGGTAATTAAATTTAAATTAATTAATTGCTAAATTCCATATTAAGAAATAAAGGCGGCCACTGCTGAGGTTTTAATGATCAAAATTTGTTTGTTAGACTAAAAAGGGGAAACAAAAAATTAATTGTTAAATGAAATGGTTAGTAGTTAGTGAATTTAATTTAAATATATTTTTCTTTCATCATCATGAATTTAATTTAAAAGATGAAGCTACAAACTGATGTATATATAAATATATAGCTAAAAATTTCATCTGAACCTATATCCTTATTAAATATTTAATTTATTTTAAAAATTAATTTTTAGACCAATAAGAACATAAGCTTTGAATTTAAAATTAATTCACCTCCTCCTTAGTTAAAAATAATACTAAAAAATTGAATTTTTAACTTTTAAAATAAATAAATAAAATATTTGAAAAGAGAACTAAAAATTTTAAGAATTGAAAGCAGTTTACTTCTGTATCTTTTATATTGGAATTTAGGTTTTTGATATTGGAATTTTAAGAGGAAGGAAAATAAAAGAGTACTATTACTATTCATTTTCTTTCTTTATTTTCCCTCCTATGCTTGGTTCGGAAGAAAAATAGAAAGAGGAAAAAATTTTAACTCTTTTTCCACCGCTCTCTCCATTTTCTCTCCAGTTTGAAAGATTGTATTTTTTATGGGTCCAGTAGGATTTTAATAGTTATTTTAATTATTTTCTTCAAGGTATCCAAACAATAGAAAGTTACTTACGTTACTTATTTTCCATCCCAATTTTCCTTTCTCCCTTCTTTCCAAACAAGTTTTTAAAGTTTAGAAGGACCGCGAAACCGAACTAGCGTGATGGCCAACTATGGCTATAGCCTGAGCCAAGTTCTGGTACAATCCTAGATTGCTGGACTATGTTCTTAACTTCTCATTAGGCCTGTCCAGTTTCCCTCAAGCAAATGAATTTAGCTAGCAGTGACATAGGGTGTTAAAAAAGATTATTGTGAAGAAAACGTGATTTAGAATCTGTTGGACAAAATTAGTTATTTTAATAGCATTTAATTATTAATTATTTAAATAGTTTTTTATGAAAATATTAAAAATTAAATATTAAATGAGTTAATTTTTTTATAAATATTATCTTTAATTTTTAAAAATTATTTCAAATATTATACACCAAACACCGTAAAAAATAATATTTAGTGTTTTGACTCAAAAATTATTACTGAACAATGACTTAACAATCATCTCAATATTTAAATATGACATAAAAAGTAAAAAGTGATATAAATAAGCGAATAATTCATTTTAAACTGATTGAATTGTATATAAATTAAAAGTATACGGACGAAAACAATCCGAGCAATTTAAATACGTTGTATACAAATTATAAAATATGACATTTATAATATGTATTATTTGCTTGATATCAATATTATACATGAAATTATCATTTTGTCTTTAATTAAATAGATAGTGACACCATTTATTTAAATTTAAACTATATATAAATAAGATATAAATTCATTTAAATTTAATAATAATTTATTTAATTTTCGTGCTAAGACAAGTCATACTTCTATGTAACCATCCATTTTGACATAGAGCTAACACGTTAAGGTGACAAACATTGTGTCCATGTGTAGATTAGCTTACACCATACAATAGATACCGAAAACTTATTATTTTGTTCCATCAACCATTAATATTATGTTTTTGTGACGTAATTTGATTTGCTTCCGTGTTGTTGTGGACCTGGTCACGGGTGAGGTTATAAAATTCAATTTGTCAACTTAAATCAATTGAATTTTTAAAAAATTTGGTGACATTTTTCTTTTTGAAATATTTTAAATTTAACGTATTTCCAAAAAGAAAAAAAAAATTAAAATTAACATATTATCATCTCTTAAGTACGTGTAGCTATGACATGTGTTAGGACCATTAATTTAACTATACAATTTATTGTAAAAGACGAAATGAAGAAGAGAGAGTATATAATATTTTGGATAACATGCCGAAAGGAATTATGGCTTGATTTGGTTTGAATGACCTATTTAAACATGTTTTGTATGTAAATTACTTTTGGAAAGTAAATTGTTCTCAATTTACGAAATATAATAATAATAATAATAAAAAAATAAATTGATAACTTCATTGCATTTAATTATGAAAGTGTAAATTTTATAATTATTCCTAAAAAATTTACTTCCGGAAGTTGAATGATTTACTTTTTAATTTATCTTTAATCAAACATCATTTATAAATATTTATAAAAAAAATAGATGAAATGATAACATGTGTTTGAATTTAAAAGAATAATCTCTACATATGTAGTTTTTGTATTTTTCAATAAAGTTTGCACCACAAAGTTACAAAAGGAGGTAGCTATTTATTTCTTATTAATATAATTTTTAACCAAAAAAATGTTTCTAAAAAAAATAGCTATTTAATTTACTTTTTTGGCCACACATGCTCAATCTAGAAGGTTCCTTGCACTATTTTTTGTTCGTTTCCCAATCCATTTTTGAGAATTATTATATGTTTTAATATTATAGTAATAATTAATTAATTAGTTTATTGTTTATTTAGTTTTCAAAAAATAATTTACTGTTAATTTGATCAACAGTTCACTGGTTTCAAGTGTGGAGGCATGTCAGTGGGGCTCAGCTGGGCTCATGTACTAGGGGATCCGTTCTCAGCTTCAAATTTCATCAACATGTGGGGCCAATTTATGCAAGGTCACGAGCTATCCAAGTCACTCCACGTGCCCAGTACCAAGAAACCCGAATACCCACCTTCACCTTCACCTCTCAGGAAACCGTTTTCTATCAAACGAGTTGAACCAGTTGGGGACTGCTGGGTATCTACCAATAACTATAAAATGGAAACTCATGTTTTCCATTTCACAGCAAAACGTCTAGAAAACATTGAATCGAGCATTTCTGATCTAGCTCAGCCAGTTAATTTCTCGAAATTCGAAGTCATTTCCGCAGCAATATGGAAATGTTTATCCAAGGTTAGGGGTGATTCAGGGCCGAGAATTGTGACAATCTGTACAGGAAATTCTCGCAATAGTGAAAAAGAAATTCCAAGCAACAAGATGGAGTTTAGCATTGTCAGAGCAGATTTCTCTGCAGCGAAAGGTGATGTTTATGAATTAGCAAAACTAATTGCGGAGAAGAAGGAAGAGGAGAATGGGTTAATTGAAAAAACAGTGGAGAGCGACGATGGTAAATTCCATGACTACATAGCCTATGGTTCTAATTTGACATTTGTGAATTTGGAAGAAGCAAATATTTATGGGCTGGAATTGAAGGGAAATAAGCCTATTTTTGCATATTATTCCATAAAAGGTTTTGGTGATGAAGGAACAGTTCTAGTGCTTCCAGGGCCGGAAAATGGTACTGACAAGAGAGGTGGTGGAAGGACAGTGACTGTAATTTTGCCGGAAAATCAACTTATAGAGCTAAAGAATGAGCTTATTGAAGAGTGGGGCATTGCTTGAGGTAAGAAATTATGTAAATGCATAAATATTTGGTTTTGTGGTAAATGTATTTCTTGAATTTGGCTATGATAATAATCTCTAATATATATATAAAGTACGAATGGGAAACATTTGATCTTCAAAATATTCCTACGTATTCTAATTGATAAAAAACATTATTAAAGACAATTTAGTCTTAATAGCTAAGTTGGGACCACATTGTGTTTATTTTTCTATTATAATTATTATTATTATAATTTTAATATAATCTTATTCTGATTATGAATTTATTTTTAATATGATTCTAATTATCTATCTATAATATATATAAAATTACGGATGGAGGTATTTGATCCTCAAAATGTCCCTATTTATTATAATTGATAAAAAATATTATTAAGGATAACCCAATCTTAATAGCTAAATTGGGATCACATTGCGTTTATTTTTCTATTCTAATTTATTATAATTTTAATCTAATCATATTCTAATTTGGAATTTATTCTTTAATACGATTCTAATTAGAAATTTGTTCTATCATACCGCTATATATAAATGTTTAGTTTTAATTATTTTTCGCTCTCAATAATCTGTTGCTTTTGTTATTTTGAATTAAAATTATTAAGTTTGCGATCATATTTTCTTCTTGTGATAAGTATTAATTCTCACTATTTATAAATTAATAGAATAATTATTATTTATATTTATTATAATTTAGTATTCTTATATCTTTTTATTTTTTTTTTAAGTTATAAATTAGAAAGTACACATAAAATATTTTTCTTTCCGCTTTATGAGACCAAGATAGACCTGAGTCCTCCGATCTGCTGACTTGAGCTCTAGGAGACACTCAGACTTTTTGATGCTTTGCATTATGATACAATAAATCATAAACAAAACAATTATACCAGCAGTCATACACAATAATCACATATACTTAATCCTTCAATCAAATAATTTCAACATTACCTCTAACAGAAGTTTGAGAAATTAGAATTTACTATGAAATTGAATGTAATAATCCTTATTATCATATTTTTCGTATTATTATTTTTACAGTATATGATTAAATATATTTTTTAGCTATCGTTATTATGTTATACTTGTAGTGATATCGAAAATATTCAAACTGTTAATAAGTAATAATGATATTTATTTAAAATATTTTATATAATATTAGTGATTGATTGTTGTAATATTTTTAATTAGATATATGATGTTTATAAATAATTTTATAATATATTTTAATTTATTTTATAGATATAATGTCAGTTTCAGTATAGTTGATATATATATAATAAAATTTTAAAATAAATAAAAAAATTATATAATGAATATAAATAATAAGTATTTACGTGGTTTAAAAAATTAATAATAATAATATGTGATTAAAACTGATGCCGAACTATCAAACTTTAGGCGATGCAATGTAGTAAATGATTTAGCTGTTGATTGATTGTGATGGGGTGATGAATGTGAATTTCAAGAAAGTAGTTTCTTGTTAGCAGTAATTGTTAAGGCCGTGCAAAGAGATTTTGGATTCTTAATTAATGTGTGTGAATGATAGATGACTATATATCATTAGATGCGGGCTACTTAAACCGAATATTAGTGAATTAAATTTTAAATTAATTTATAATTGCGATTTTAATTTATATCATTAGACGCTGTTTGTTTTAAATTAAATTTTTTGTTTTTCGTGTTATTTCTTAAAAAATAAACAAAATTTGTTTGTTTAAATTTGTTTAATTTTTTTTTCTTCACTTTTTAGAAAATAGTTTTTTTAAAAAAAAAAAAACAAAATTTATAAAATAAAAAATAATTATTTTTGTAACTCTGCTTTCTTTCTGTTCTTATTCTACATTTTTTTTTCTTTATTTTGCCATTTCTATCAACAATGAACCACCGATTGAAAAATTGACAAACACACCTATAAATTAACTCTTGGGTATGAATCAATTAACATTTATATGAACAAGCAACTAAGCACTCTCTAAAAAATACAGAAACTAAATAACATATTAAGTCAAATCTCATCCAAATAGTAACTTTAAAGAAAAAAACCATAATAATCCCAATTATAATTTATAGTAAATTATGATCATTAATAGGGATGTTCTTGGAAATTCCCACTGTTCCATTCGTATAGATTTGGCAATCATACCAAACAAAAAGGTTACTTTCATCCAAGGGCATTGCCACGTTGGTGTCTCTTAATTAATACTTCTATTTGTGATATTTGAAAAAATAAATTATTTTAAAATATTTATTATATTTATAATTTTAAGAAGTAATAAATATTTTTTTTATATTTATTCATTATATATAATTAATAATTATTACTTTAATTTAATAATTTTTTTAAAAAATTAATATTAAATAAAAAATAATATAATCAATTTATCTAATAATTTACTATAATTTTAATAAATTTAATAATTTTTTTAAAAATGTGAGAAGTAATATAAAATAAAAATAGTACTATTAATATTAATATTAATATTATAAACCTTAAACCTTCCAGTTGAATTTGATGGCAAGCAATCAATTATAGAATGAACACGTAAAAGATCATTCAACTAAAATTCAAATAGTTAATTCAGTCAGCCGTAATTTTATTTTATTATCACATTTCACTTTCCACCTTAGCCAATTTGAACTCACTCTTCATGCACATCCCAAAACTCAATTACAATTTGACGGTTAATATAATTATTATGATGTTGGAATGACGTAATATTGCGTAATAGGTTGCATATTTTAATGAAAAGCAAGCAAAATTGACCGGAGTTTTTGTCAAAATATTAAAATAAATTGATTAAGTAATCGTTAAAGCTTGTGATTTAAAATATTAAGGAAGAAAAGATGACACATATCTTGAAATGAAGGAAGTATTTGCTATAATTAAAGTTATTTAATTACTTTTTTTTAAATAATTTCTTTTAAAAATGAAAATAAAAGAAAATATGTGTTCGGAAACATATATTATTTATAGTGTCATTAGCTTTTATAATTTTATTTTTTCCTGATACTTAAATGGCTTGGAGTGCCCAATGTGGCTACTAGAACAGCTTTATGATTGAACACAAGGTAAAGAAAAAGTGAATCGTGACTCCTTTTGCAGGGAGGAAAAGGAGCAATCTGGAAACAAAAGATTACATTTAAGAGTTGCAGAAAGGTTGACCACCTTTTTCACCCCCCCCTTTGACCCTGGAAGAGAGAGAGAGAGAGAGAGAGAGAGAGAGAGAGAGAGACCCAACATTAATGAAATGATGAGAGAAAGGAAAAGGGAAAAATGGAAAAGAGAGAAGACATTTATCATTTTCATTCTAACAGAAGGAAGGATTGTCAAACCATGCGGTTGTGCTTGCGGTTGCCATAAAGACACACCATTGCGAAAACATAAAAGCTCGCGTACTTTGATCCCATTTCCATAGCAGCAGTCTGCCTTCAACGACTTTGCAATAACGCCTTTTTCTTCTTTTCTTTATAAATTTTTCTTGAATAAAATAAAGTTTTTATTTTTTTATTTTAAAAAAAAAAATCACTGGTCAAGATCCGGGTTGGACCCACGTAAAGACACTACACCTGTTTCTCTTTGTCTTCACCGCATCTCTCTTCCACCCCCCTCTCTCTCTTTCGCTGAGACTGTTGCTTACCCACCCCCATCTTTCGGGCGAGAGAGGGGAGAAATTTCAACCAAACTATACCAAACCCAAACTCCGATTATTTCAAGGCCTCAAGGGTTATTGTATTTATTAATTTTGTAATTTTGTTATTGGGATTTTAATTGATTTTTAGATCAGGATGAGTTCGGATTTGGTTAGGCATGTTGAGTCTGTTCTCGGGGTCTCGCTTGGTGGTTCTGTGACTGATTCGCTTCTTCTGATTGTCACGACGTCGGTTGCGGTGATAGTTGGGCTGTTTGTGTTTTTGTTGAAGAAATCCTCGGATCGGAGCAAAGAGGTGAAACCTGTGGTCCTTCCAAAGTCACTTACGGTGAAGAAAGAGGAGGATGACGCTGAGGCTTTTGCTGGTAAAACTAGAGTTACTATCTTTTATGGGACTCAGACTGGAACAGCTGAGGGCTTTGCTAAGGTATGATCACCTTCTTTAAGAAAGAATTATAAATTTTTGGGCTTTGATTGATTGATATTGTCTTTGGGATTTTATTTTGGATTTGATGTTTTTGGATTTTGCTGGTTTGGTCCAAGTGGAAGATAATTGATTATTGTGGCTGCTAATGAAGGTTTCGGAAGCCAAAATTTTTCAACGACGACCATTTGAAGTTATGATTTTGATTGATTTTGATATTCAAAAACAGTACGTGGTTAATAGTCGTTAATATGAAGTGTTTTTGTGATCTGGTTATTTAACTTAGTCTGTTCTACATAGAAAGTACATATTGGATTTTGAAGTGAGCCAATTTTTTTCCAATTGCTTGGGGGCATTCTTTGGCCAACTGTTTGGAAATAGTTTTGTTACTTTCAAGACAAGATGTTGCTTTCTTTTTGGCTCTCTAGTCTCAAGGCAGAAAGGGCAGTTTCTAACTGATTGTAGACTGAAAATTACAATTGTTGACTACAACCAGAAGTTTGATGCTTGTTATCTTAGAAAGGATTGGACTGTTATTAAAGATTTGCTCTTTATAATTTATTCATGATTTTCATTGCAAAAAAAGTGGGGAACTTTTGGGATACACATTATGGTTCTATGACTTACCATTGCTTTATTCTTGGTTTTCCTATGATGCCTAGTGTTTCTGTAGATTTGACATCCTAGTGAGCATCATGTGATGAGGAAATCGACAGGCAACCAATGGGGTAAATTTGGGAACAGTCAGCCAAGGGAGGTCAAATACATGCATACTATTATTATTTTGAGAAACTGGGGAGCTATCCACGAGATGTGCAGTCGATTCCTACGGAAATTTTTGGCATAATGTGAAAGTCATAGGTGCATGCTGTTATAGGAAATTTGCTAGGCTTTGTCTAAATTGACAGAATATAGATGATTGCATGTGTAGACAGAGGGACCTCTTTGTACATGTGTTATTATTTGTTATCATATATTCAGCCTTTGAATTCAGAGAAGCAGCAGCTCAATTCTCTGTGTTGAGCTTTGAATACCATGATTTATATAATCCATTCCTAATTTCAATTGATTATTGTTTTGATGGGGTTTTTGTCCTAATTATTGTTGCAGTCCTTAGCTGAGGAGATCAAGGCAAGATATGAGAAAGCAGCTGTTAAAGTTGTTGACCTGGTATGTTATGCAGTATTGCTGCATAATGTTGTGGCATTTCTTCAGAAAATTGGGTCTTTTGATTTGAATGATAGAATTTTGTACATGTCGATGGTTTGATTAGGATGATTATGCTGAGGATGATGAAGAATATGAAGAAAAATTGAAGAAGGAGACTTTGTCATTTTTCATGGTTGCCACGTAAGACAAGTTCTCGCGCATACTGGTTTTTTTCCATATTCAAAATCTTATATTTGGAGTTTTAGAAAGAATGTTACATTCAATGTGTTTGAGCTCGGGATTGCAGTTATGGAGATGGAGAGCCAACTGATAATGCTGCAAGATTTTATAAGTGGTTTACTGAGGTTGGTGACTTTGATAAGATGCTAGAATTGAACGAGTTTCTCAGGACACATTTTGTTACCATTTATGTTGTATATTCTAATTCATGCATGATCTTATTTAATTTCAGGAAAATGAAAGGGGAGTCTGGCTTCAACAGCTCACTTTTGGAGTTTTTGGCTTGGGTAACCGTCAATATGAACATTTTAATAAGGTAAATTAAGCATGGCATATTCTTTTTCTTTTCTCAATTTTATAAACTGATATTATAATTTGATGGAATATCTTTGCAAAACAGATAGCAAAAGTGCTTGATGAACAACTTATCGAACAAGGTATATTTGCATTTCTTTTTTTTTTTTCTGTGTGAGTGCTTGTTTTGCTGTAAGAGTTTGTAAAATTAATGTTTAGTTATTGCTGATTGCCAAAAGGCTGAGGATTTTGTTTAATAATGAATTTCATAAATTTTTTCATTTCTTAACTTTCAAGGAAAGCTCAATGCCTTGCGCATTTCATTTAGCATAAAATATTGTTTGTAAAATGCCAAATTGCAATTTGTTTCAATTACAGGTGCAAAACGCCTCATTCCTGTTGGTCTTGGTGATGATGATCAATGCATTGAAGATGATTTTTCTGCTTGGTAGGCTATCTAGTCAGCCTTGAACATTCTTTCACATGCATTCTGCAATATTTATTCGGGCTTATGCCTTGTCTCCACCACTGAGAAGATGGAGTTTATTTTCAAAATTTTAATAACTGTCATTTTTTTCTCTCAGGAAAGAATTATTATGGCCCGAGTTAGACCAGATACTCAGAGATGAAGATGATGTGAATACTCCTTCTACTCCATATACAGCTGCTATTCTGGAATATCGAGTGGTGATTCATGATGCTTCTATGACATCTTTTGATGATAAATCATCACACTTGGCAAATGGGAATACTGTTTTCGATATTCACCATCCATGCAGGTATTCATCAATTCTATGTTTCCTTGTTAGTTTGCAGATGCAATTATCAATATTATTGTTTATTGAAATTTCGATATTAATTTGATCAGAGCGGATATTTGAAACAAAAGATTCATATGACCGACTCCAACTAGTTAGGGACTAAGGCTTGGTTATTGTATTGTTTACTGAAATTTGTGTTTTGCCTCTTGCCTCAAAGGGCTAATGTTGCTGTTCAAAAAGAGCTCCACAAACCAGAGTCTGACAGGTCTTGCATACATCTGGAGTTTGACATCACAGGGACTGGTATTACGTAAGTTCGTTGTCTACAATCACAGTTTTTATGTACTACATGTATTTCATTATTCCAGTCCAATAGTTACAAGTTACATGTATTCTATGTACATCCAATTGTGAATTATTCTTTCGATTTTTTTTTCTCCCTCGATAAAATTTTTCCCGTTTGGATATGAACCTTTTATGCATCCCTATTTCACCGTCCTTTTATGGCATTGAGCTGAAGTCCAAAGGGTTCTTGTACAGTCTTACACTTTGGTTATTTATTTTGATTTTTGTCTCCAGCAAACAATGCTCCACATAATTTTTTTTTTTTCTTTTATGGGATGATTTTATCTGTCTGCATTGTCTTATTTCCTATGGTGGATTTCAAACTTTCTCGTGAGAATCTTTGCATGCTTCTTTGTCTTAATTTTCATGTTTGTGTGCACTCTGGGTTCAGTGTATTATTCCCCTTAATATGCTTTTATTTATTTTCTGGCCTGGGGAAATACAGCCTTTGTTTCAAATTGTGTTTTTGCGTTTAACACAATTCTTCCATCTTCATGTTCTTGTTTGGTGGTAAATTATTGGTATACAGTTTTTCTGTCCTTATTTATTTATTAGAATGCTTATTGAATCTTACAGTGATGTTCAAGATACTTAGTTTGCTAATTTTCTATCTGTTCACTTATTTCTTTAGGTATGAAACTGGTGACCATGTGGGTGTTTATGCTGAGAATTTTGATGAAACTGTTGAAGAAGCAGCGAAATTGTTGGGTCAACCTTTAGATTTGCTATTTTCTGTTTACACTGACAATGAAGATGGCACACCCCTTGGAAGTTCATTGCCCCCTGCATTCCCAGGGCCATGCACACTGCGAACTGCTTTGGCACGCTATGCAGACCTCTTGAACTCACCTCGAAAGGTGATCTTTTGCCACAAATGTCATTTTATGTCTGTTTATTTTCTGGTTGCCTTGTCTGAAGTATGCACACACATGTTTTTAATTTTCTTTTTCTTTTTCTTTTTTTGGTTCTTTGGTTTTGTATTGTGCAGGCGGCTTTGATTGCTTTGGCTGCTCATGCCAGTGAACCTAGTGAGGCAGAGAGACTCAGATTTTTAGCATCACCACAAGGGAAGGTCGATGAATCGTTCACACTTAGTTTATATTTGATTTTGTGAATTTCATATGCATCTTTGCCCTTCCTATCTTCATTATGTTCATCTTTCTTTTTGTTTTTTTTTGTGGTCCAGGATGAGTATGCTCAATGGATTGTTGCTAGCCAGAGAAGTCTTCTTGAGGTAATGGCCGAGTTCCCTTCTGCAAAACCTCCCCTTGGTGTATTTTTTGCAGCTGTGGCTCCTCGTCTACAGCCTCGATACTATTCGATCTCATCCTCCCCCAGGTAGTTTAATATTTGTCATTGAGTATTCAAAAATTGTTGGAATCCCAAAAATAATATTTCTTATTATCTTGTGTGCAGGTTTGCTCCCAATAGAGTGCATGTGACCTGTGCTTTAGTTTATAGTCCAACACCGACTGGTAGAATCCACAAAGGGGTGTGCTCAACCTGGATGAAGGTAAATGACTTGGCCTTAAATATATTGCATGCTGCAACTACTAATCTTGCCACATGTTACTTAATGTTGTAGGTCGTCATTATATGTGGACCACCCTTAGAAATGACTTTAGCTTTTGTAATATCTGATTTATACCTCTATCCAAATATAATATCAGAATGCAGTTCCTCTGGAGAGAAGCAGTGACTGTAGCTGGGCTCCCATTTTCATTAGGACATCTAATTTCAAGTTACCATCTGATCCATCAGTTCCAGTTATCATGGTGGGACCTGGTACTGGATTGGCTCCTTTTAGAGGATTTTTACAGGTGTGTAATCAGTAATGTGTGGATTTCCTCATTTGTTATCTAAAGAAGAAAGCTGAAATCTTTGTTCCTATCAGGAAAGACTGGCCCTAAAGGAGGAGGGCGCTCAACTTGGCCCTGCTCTGCTCTTCTTTGGATGTAGAAATCGTCGAATGGTTGGACCTTTCCTATGCACAATTCTCAATTGGATAATTGTTGATAAAGTTACCAGCTTTTGCTCAACGTTTCCCGCTTTGGTTTCCAGGATTTCATATATGAGGATGAACTCAATAATTTCGTAGAACAAGGTGTGATATCTGAGTTGATTGTTGCATTCTCAAGAGAGGGGCCCCAAAAGGAGTATGTTCAACATAAGATGGTGCAGAAAGTAAGTATTCATGTACATCGAATGAAATGTGGTTGATAATAAATTATAACTTAATATCTTTTAATGCAATTTGTAGGCGGCACAAATATGGACCATAATTTCTCAGGGGGGATACCTTTATGTCTGTGGTGATGCCAAGGGTATGGCTAGAGACGTCCATCGGACTTTGCATAATATTGTTCAGGAGCAGGTATTACCTCTTCATCAGGACATCCTTTTTTCCTCGAATGTTCTTGTGTGTGTATATGTGCTCGTGGATGGAGGTGGTGTACGGCTCTTTCTCTTGAGAAACATAGCATAAAAAATTAATGCTTGATGTCTAAGTCATATCTGTGGATTGATATTTTTCTTCAGACTAGGCTGTCCTTGTTTTTATTTTCTATATTCCTTAACGATGATGTGCGACTTATATTTTGCTTTGCATTGATATTAATTTGATTAGAGCGGATATAGAAACAAAAAATTCATATGGCCAATCCAACTAGTTTGGGACTAGACTTAGTTGCTGTGTATTCGTCAATGTATGTTGAGGCATAATTTTTTGACATGATTTTGAGGCTTGGCCATTTACACTCTGAATGCATTTTATTTTGATTTTTCTGTTCCATTAATGTTAATCTAAGGGGGATCCTTGTCCTTCTGCAAACTTGTCAACTGTGGCTATTTTTTGAATTTATCATTATCTTTGTCTTCCCAATATCATCTTTATTCCAATCTTTGTTTTTCAGGGAAATTTGGATGCATCGAAGACAGAATCGATGGTTAAGAAACTCCAAATGGATGGGCGATATCTCAGAGATGTCTGGTGATAGCTTCCTTTTTCACATTCAATCTATGGTTGTTTGCAGTGACCTTTCTGAGTATAGCATTGAATTTATTCATCTACTTGCTCAAGCTTCTTGACCGGTACATCAAGCAGGGCCGATTAAAATGGTGGAAACCAAAACTTCGAATGAAAACAGAATTTACTCTCTCTACCTGCCCTTTTTATTGTTTTGAACTTTATTTTTTTCTTTTGAAATACAAGGATCCTGTTAATCTCCTACGCCCTCCTGAATTGAAAATTTTAAACTAGCAATAGCATGTAGCAAGTTACAAAATGTCAACAGACACGCACAAGTGGCATGTGCGAATCATTGTAGTAAAAGATGGTAATGTAGAATAAGCTTAAGTTTGTTCTTGAAACTGAAAACAATTAATCTAAAATTTCTGTTGTCTTTGTGCTTCTGTCTGTTGAGATGTAAAGATTTAAGCAACAGCTCAGAAGCAAAATTTAATAAATGCCCAATAATGCCATGAATATGTATATATAGGATTAATTGTGATATTCCGACTAGGGTTTTATATCTTGATGCTGTCTCTGTTCGAGATTTTGCAATTTCAAACGGAAGTGGTGGATCAAAAATGGCAAATTTGAATTTCCAGTTCAGTCTTTCTAATTAATGTTTGCCAACGGGAAGAGGCCTTTTTACTTGTACTTCCCTTTTCAATTCAACCAATCAACGTCCAAATAGGACTGAGCTGTGTTTGACATTGTTACCGAGTTACCAACTAATTTTGCGCCTTTTTATTTATTTATTTTATTTTCTGGCACAAATTATATTAATTATAAGGAAAAATTATTATATCATCCTCGTATATCTTCTTAAAAAAATTGCTTTATCCTTATATTTTAAAAAAATCATTATTTTTCTTTTTCATTTTTTTAAATTTTCATCATACTGTTATATTTTTTTATCATTATTTTTCTGATCTTTAGTTTATGATTTTTGTAAATGTTTTGCTTTTTTTTTTTCTTATAATTTTCGTTAATATTTTGATTTTTTATCTTAAACGGAACTAGCAAAGTGTTGGTTTAAAAATCTTCAGGTAAATATTTATATTTGTAGTAGAGTACGTCTCACCACATCGTCACAGTCCAAAATCTAAAACTGGATCAAAGAAAATATTGTCCGTACATTTAGCTGAGGGCATTACAGTCATTATGTATCTCGATATCCTCTTCGAGCTCCAATCCCGTTTCGGAAATTAAACCGTACCAGACCTTTTTCTTTCCTTCTATACTACGCATCGTTTCTTTCTCCGCCCGAAAACATTCCAGCTAGGCGCGTGTCTTCACGCCCTTCAACGGTCGGTCACCCTCCGTACTTAGTACCCCTTCTTCTCTAGTTCTCTGCTTCTCACGCTCTCTCTCTCTCTCTCTCTCTCCCCGTTTAAAACCCTTGTTAGGGTTTTGGCTAATTGGGCCTTAACGGGTTGTT
Organism: Jatropha podagrica; assembly: GCA_947857235.1. Classification (NCBI taxonomy): domain Eukaryota; kingdom Viridiplantae; phylum Streptophyta; class Magnoliopsida; order Malpighiales; family Euphorbiaceae; genus Jatropha; species Jatropha podagrica. The sequence continues at coordinate 35,138 of CANUEP010274405.1, forward strand.
ATTATCCTGCAGTCTACTTAATGTGCAATTCTACAATAAGCAAACACAATGATTGAGAAATCTAAGAAACCGAAAAAGGGCATAATTAGTGAAGAGGACATTTCAACTCTTCTACAAAGGTAACTTTTTGTTCTTGTTCTTCTTTATAGGGATTTATTGGTATTAATTGACTGTTTCTATTTTCTAATGGTGGGGTTTTGGGATTAAAAGGTATACAGCGAATACAGTACTGGCTTTGCTTCAAGAAGTGGCTCAATTCGAAGGAGTGAAGATTGATTGGAATGAGCTTGTGAAGAAGACAACGACAGGGATTTCTAATGTGAGAGAGTATCAGATGCTATGGAGACATTTGGCCTATCGACACGCCCTGCTAGATAAATTGCACGACGGAGCTCAACCTCTGGTTTGCTTTTCTACCTTACCTCCTATTATCCTCAGTTCCCATCATGTATTCCCTCCTCCCTTTTTTTTTTCCTTTTTTGAAGTTATTTTTGTTTTCTGTTTGCAGGATGATGACAGTGATTTGGAATATGAATTAGATGTTTTTCCGGATGTTAGCACTGAAGCTTCAACCGAGGCTGCAGCTTGTGTCAAGGTAATGCTGACATGATACTTGGTTCTGTTTAGTCAATTGCTCTGTTAATTGAAAATTTTTGAAAGTGAACTTTCCCTCATCTCCTTTTCTCTAAACTAGACTAGACTAGACTAGATGTTTGATGGCTTGATTTGCGTTTTGCTTACTGGGTTCTCCAAATGACTAGTCTAGTTTAACTCCTGGTGAGTGGTGAGTAAACTAAGTGTTTATTGTGGAATATTCCATTGGAACTTGGAGCTTGCAATCCTCTTGTTTTTCAAGAAAAAAAAAAATATAAGATCTAAAATTTTATCCATTGTATGAGTTGAATATGTGGTTGGATAAAGGACGAATTGGTGAAGAGTTTACTATCCAAATTGTATGATGGATTTATAATTTGCCATAGCGAGGTAAATATGGGTTGATGTTTCAATGGGATTAAACATGAATGCCATGAAGTACATCCTATTAAATAGGACTTTAGGGGACTTTTTAGCAGTCGTGGCTCTTAATTATGATGCACTGTGATAATGGTCTCTGGTCCTTTCCTCTCTCTCTCCCTCTCTCTGTTCCAGGAGTGTTCTGGTATGATGTTGGCAGGGACAAAAGCTTGAGGTTCTTTGTAGCCTCTTGATTACTACCAACTATTGAGAATGTTGAATGGCAGAACAATTTTACTTTTGTCAAGCTGGTTGGTTGTATACACTTGGGGATGGCATGTCAATTTTCATGATTAGTGGAAATTAAATTTGTTTTAGAAACTGTATTATTCAAACAACTTGTTGCAATTTTTTGCCTTGACTTTGTAGGTTCTGTCAGTTAATTTATTAGTATGGTTTTGTGGTTAGGTCCTGATTGCATCCGGTTTACCGAGTGACTCGACCCATCCAAATAGCACAACAGTTGAGGCTCCTTTAACCATAAATATACCAAATGGGAAGCCATGTAGATTCACATCAGAAAATTTGCAACCTGCTATTATGAAGGGGGTGAATATTACAGTTCCAGTTTCTGTTCAGAAACAGCCTTTGCCTGCAGTAACATCTACTGAAGGATTGGATGCAAATGGATCAGGAAGTGGAGTGCCACGAAGGAAAAGAAAGCCATGGTCAGATTCTGAGGATCTGGAACTAATTGCTGCTGTGCAGAAATATGGTGAAGGGAATTGGGCAAATATCTTAAGAAGTGAAGTGAAGTGGGATAGAACTGCTTCACAACTATCTCAGGTTGTTTTCCTTTCATCAGGTCTAATTCACTTCACATGCAATTTTTATCTCTTCTCTTTTTCATTTCATTCTGTGTTGTCCTTATCCTGCATCATATTCGCAATTTTATTTTCTTGTCTCATAGGCTAGAAGCAAACACATAGGCCTTTACGAACCATTTGATGATGTTTACTTAAAATGCCTTTTTACTTTCTAGAATCATTTGTAGATATGTGATATCATTAATTCAATTGTGTGAAGTGGATGTACACATCATTGCATTAGTGGTCAATTTTCCCTGTCTAAGCCTTGATGGTTCTTGGAAATCATTGGGCTATATTATCTGCTTATATTAGTTAGTAATGACAGCAGTAGTAATGACTTCAGCTGCTGAGGATGGATTTGGAATGGTTTATACCTATCAGTATTGCAATGCAAACCATATGATGTGATGATACTCTCTGATCATGTTTGCCCACTGTTCTAGAAGAATTGCTTTTAATAAATGTTTAAGGTAATACCTGAACAAGTCAAATATTTGAAGATCTATAAGTATTAGTAGACATTAAGGGACACAAGATACCAGTATTTGATGAGTTTTTGTTATTTTGCTAGATTTTTCATGAGATGGATGGGCTATTGACAGTGGTGAAAAATTATCCACACAACTTTCACACAAAACTGTGAAGAGGTAGAGGCCTTACCACTTGTTGCAAAACTCTCCCTTTGCCCGAATATTTTAGTATACGATATCTTGTTTGAATACAAGCCACAAGCTTAATAATTGGGGAGTCTCGAATATATTATGTCCCCAAGGGAAAGCATGGCTTTGGATTTAGAGGCCCTTTCAGAAACTTTTAGAGTCAGTAATAAAGATGCAACTTTTATTTTCTTGTTTCAAGTTAATTAAGTGTTTACTGCTTTAGGACATAGAGTGAGGATATGATTTAGATCCAATCCCAACAGAGAACTAGGAAACCCATTTGAAATAAGCAGGCATGTGCAAATTGATTTTTTATAAAAAAGAAACTAGAGGAGCTTCAGAAGGAGCAATTTCCAGGATATGGACGTAAACGGCAGTCCTGATGACTGCCAGGGAGTTGCAGCTATAGTGGATGATGTTTTCAGAAAGCACATAATTGCCTAGTTAATTTAAGAAATGTTTGTAGTTGAAATGCCAAACTGTAAATAACCTATATCATTTTAAATATTGCTAGTGATTTGTGATAACTCTCCTTATCTACTCTCTTAGAGAGCATTTATATATTCAAACTGTAATGTTCAATGCGTGTATTGTAATTTTGTTATGCACAAATTTCCACTTCCGCTATTTGCTCTGTTGAAGAGAAGCTATGAAAAGACACTATATGATATGATCCCCAATTTGGTGCAGCTGTTTGTTGTTTGATATAGACATGGTATTTTGGTTTTATTTGTGATTTATTTACTTTGGCCCATAAGATTTTTGTTCTGCCCCAAGTCCCACCATGTTCCTTCACCACTTTAGCCAATGCCCATGAACATTTTCACATTCAATTTGATAACTATGACTTTTTACCTCAAGGCACGTTTTCTGTCAGAAGATTTGAAGGTGTAACATAAATATCAAATTCATTTCTTGTTTAACCTAGTTATAAGATTAAAGTTAGAGAGAAAGAGGCTTAGTTCAAGAAAAACATTTATTGAGAACCATAAGATTTGAAGAGATAAATAAAGTTACGGAAAATGAATGTGACTCTGATTGCATGCTGTGAAATTTTGAAAATGTAATGGTACTATAAAACATTTACGAAGTGACGTGATAAATTGATAAACTGTACAGCAGCCGTTATTATATATGTCGATTTTACATCAGAATTGATATTCGGAGCAACTTTTTGAATTTTGTTAAGATACATAGGCATAACCAGTCCATGACACCATCTAAAGTCAATTGCATCTGCATATGTGCTTAGGGCATATAATGGGGGATTGCACTTCAATGGCCTTCTATCTCATGATGGCTAATCGTGCATTTTCTTCTTTTTCCAGTTTCATGGTTCCTGTAATTGTTATTTGATATTTGCTACATGTGTAGTTTCTAATCAGTGTCAGTACAGCTACACTAGACAACCTTAAATTAATTTCTTTGCAAAGTATCTTCATTTAATGCTAGACGAGGACAACCTGAAATCCATTTCCAACTAAAAGGTTAACTGCTTGTATTACTCGATGAATTTTTGTTTTTAATAAACTGAATTCAAATTTGTAAATTGCTTGACCAAAAGTGGGTTGAAATAAATACTGCAGCGTAAACTATCCGTTGTCATCTAGTCCGGTCAGGATGTCTGGGATTCACCCAGTTTTCCCGGGTTCAAATCCCGGCAACGGAACTTTCTCATTTGTTGGCTTGCCCTTTGTGGTGAGTTCTGTGAATCTTGTAACTTTGTTGGTCATGTCAGTTAGTTTCAATAGTTCACCTTTGTCATTGTTCTTCTCTTGTCTAATCTTCTAGTAATATTCAAGTTAAATTTTATGGTCTGAATCTGGTTTGTTCAACTGTTATGCAGTTGAAGATCCTTTTAGCTAGTTTTCTTTGCTTCTGTTCTCCTAATTATTTTAGTTTGTCCGAAGCAGAGGTGGGCTATCATTCGGAAGAGACAAGGCACTTCAAGTCTGGGAGGCAACACAAGTAGCGTTCAACTAATTGAGGAACAGCGAGCGGCACGTCATGCAATGAATATGGCTCTTGATCCACCAGTTAAGAACACATTTACAAATGGTTCTGGTAATTTTCTTTTCCATCTCAATTCTCACATTATTTTTAAGAAACAAAAGTTCTCGATATGGTTAACAATAGTGAAAGTGCAAATTGTTATTACACTGATGACATTTCTGTTAATTCTTGCTATTATGAGTAGTGGCAGTTACTCTGATTTGTTCAATTCATACAATTATTGGTACAGGCGAAACTTCATCTGCCCAACATCGATTTCAATATCCCTTTGCCACAAAATTGTCTGTAATGGGAACATTGGTTCCTGGAACAAAACCTCAAGTAAAGGTGAGCAACTTAGTGAAGCCTGATATTGGTTCAGATCTAGTAAGAGCTGCTGCAGTTGCTGCTGGGGCCCGTATTGCTACTCAATCAGATGCTGCTAATTTGATCAAGGCTGCTCAGGCAAAGAATGCTGTCCATATCATGTCCTCGAGTAGTTCTTCAATCAAACCAGCCCTGCCTGCTGGTTCATCTGGCAATCCAGAAGCTTATCCAAATGTTCGTGCTGCATCACTTTCCATTCAGGCGGCTGCCTCACCTAGTGGTGCACACCCTGCTTTAGGGAAAGTTTGCTTACCAGCCACTCAGCAAGCTCCATCAACTTCTGGTGCAGCACAGAACCGGTTGTCTGAACAGGCTAATACAGAACTTCCACCAAAGCAAGATTCTGATAATGCTAAAAGTATTGAAACTTTGTCAAAGGATGTAGCAACAGAGCATGGAGAAGAAAAAGCGGCAGTGTCGCAAAACCGAGATGCAGAGGTTAAAACTGAAATGGCTGTTGAGCAGAGTAATGCTTCACCCAAGTTGGAGGTGGCTGAAAGTGACAAGATGGATGTCCATGAAAGCCAGGCTGAACATTATCAAAATTCAAACGCTGATAGTATTAATAGCTTATCAGTTGAGAAAGATAAGAATCGATCTGCAATTCGGGAGAACGACAACAGTCAAATAATTATTGAGAAACAAGCTGATCTGCCAAGCATGGGGACTGATGAATGCAGCGAAAAGGTCGAAGCTGTACCTGAGGCAGCTATGGTGACATAGAGAGAAGGTTAAGAGTAATTTGTGCAAAAGTAGTGGGGAATTTGATTCTTTTACCCTTTTTTGGCCTTTTAGTTAATAATTCTATTTGCCTTTTAATTGACTCTAGAGATTATTTGGTGTAAATTGGTTAAAGAATTGTGTGGAAAGTAAATGGTTGAAATGCATTTCTTTGTTATGGCACATATTTTTTTCTATTTGGAGTGGCATAATTTGCTGGGATTGTTTATCTGTATACGACCATGTTATTTTAAACTTCCAAAGCAGCATATCAGACAGTTACAGAAACTTTAAGAAAAAGAGAGAGGAGGATCCTTTACTTAAATTATCAATCAAAATATTTGAGTAGAACATTATACAGACAAGAAAAACAACACAAACAATAATGTTTCCTCAAATTCTATTTTCCGCCTCTAAAGCTATCAGAATCGACCACAGAAAAAGAGAGTAAAAGATATAAATCACCTTCAGTAGTTTTAAAGATTTGACAGAAAAGTGGAAAGAACAAGAGAAGTCAATCTTCTGCCAGTGCCATATCACTTTCAAAGTCAAAAAGTGAAGGACTTCCACAAGCGAAGAGTGACGGTGTTGGCCTGTGTCTCTGTTTCTTTAACTTAACACCAAATAAGAAAGATCTCAAAGGAATCCTTGATTTTGATCTTTGACTTTGTGTTGAAAGTCCAAACTCCTCGTCTAATTTTAACAGCATCTTCTCAACGTCATCTCTCAGATAACTCACCCGATCCACACCTGCTCGCAGCTCATCTCCAACTTTATTATTTTCTTGTTTCATGTTCATAATTTCACCTTGAAATTTAGCAGCTTGATATTCACTTAGTTCAGCCTCTTCTTCTTTTGAAGTTTCTGCAGAAATTCTTGATATCTCTTCTTGAATACTGCACAAAGATGCATATCTACCATGCAATTCATCTTTCAGTACTGAATTGGTCTCTAACCATAATGTTAACTCTGTTAGTATCTCTTTCAGGTGTCTGTATATTGGTCTAGCGTCTGATATGGGACATTGATTTTTAACACTCCCTTCTTGTCTCTTTCCAACACTTGCTTCTTGCTTCTTGCTATTATTCAGGTTTGCTAGCTCTTCCTTTAAATCTTGAACCGAAGTTTCGAACTTTTGTATTTGATTGAATGAAGAGCTAAACCTCAACCAAAACTCCAGGTTTTCCTCTAATAGTCCATCAATGTCCGAACGGAATTTTTCTTCAATTGCTGAAACAACACAGTTTGTATCATCGCCTTCTGTCTTTATTTCATTTCTAGTGTCCTTTGTAATCGACCTTTTAATGCCTCTGGATAATTCATTCATTCTTCCTCTGGGTTCTATGTGATTTTCATTTACAGAATCAGAAACTGACATCTGAGGTGAACTTAATGTTGAGTGATTAGTATCTGGTATGCTAACTGCTACTCCAACGCTTTCTGGAGACCCATCAGAAGCTGCGTACTTGAACTTTGTTGAGTTAGTATCATTATTTTCATCTTCATTTTCTTGCAGAGAGGTCACTTTCTTTAAAGATCGAATCTCTTCATCTCTCCCGGCAAGAGCATTCTTCAATTCTCTTATCTGCAATGCCAATTCAAAGAACCCGTCTCGATTTTTCTTCTCCACGTTACCAAGTCGTCTTCTTACTTCCTTATAATTCCGCAGAACCGAAGTGTACTCTTCCACTAGAAGCTTTTCTCTCTCTTCTAGCCCACTATCAAAAATACGCCTAAAGTCCGGTTCATCTTCTCCCTCATCAGATTCCACTACCTCTTGCTGATTATCAGGGTTGGTGTCAGCATCCAACAAATTTTTCTCCTCTTTTTCAGGCTTAGCATTATCTTTCTTCTCTTCCTTTTGTTGGTCTTCAATCTCCATTTCTGATTTGGCATTTAGTGAAGCTTTCTTTTCTTGGTTTGTGCCTGCATTGTCAACTTCTTCATGTGGCTTCACATTTTTTAACTTTACTGACAAATGATCAATGCTACAACTCGCTTGAGTAAAATTTGTTCGAAGGCTATCATTTTGCTCTTTGACATTTTTGTTAAGACTCTTCACTCTACACAACTCCTCCTCTAACTCCTTTAGCTTGTTACTCATATTCTCTGAATTTTCCATTAGACTCTCCTTCTCCTCTTCCAAAGTCTTAATACGTTCCTGAAGCCCATCGGTTTCTGATCTTAATACATTTATAAGAGCATCTTGAGAAGAAACTGCAGTTTCTAAGCGAGCAATGGTTTCAACAAGCTCATTAATTTTCTCAGCTAGTTGCATTACTGTAAGTGAGGAATTTGAATCTGCTTCAAGTTTTTGCTTAATATTTGCTCGCAATAATTCTGTATCCAGACAATCTGTATTTTCCAATACAGTAACTTGTTCATCACTTGACGCCTGCAGATCTGTTTTATTGGAATGAAATTCGCCTTGTAGATTATTAAACTTCTTGATCATTTCCTTAACCCTCCGACTCTCTACTTTAACCTCTTCAGCTGATTGCTCTCTTTTCTCCTGCAACTTAACCAAAGTCTCATGACATGATTTTAGAGCTGTAGCTGCCATCAAATTTCGAGCTTCATTATCATCAATAACATCACTAATATGGAACTCATCTCGTAAGCTCATAACTCTTTCTTGCATACTAGTTATCTGGCTTTCAATCCTGTTACACTTTGCATTACAACGTTCACATATGCTTTGCACAAACTCCCTTTCAGTTTGTAATGCCAAAATTTCTTTTTGTATCTTTTCAATTTCCTCTACAGCCTCTTCTCGAGTCAGGCCTGAAGTGGGAGCAGCTTTAAAAGAACTAGCAGTTCTCATTAGGTGACCCTTTTTGGGCCATATCATAGACTTGCACCTAAACTCTTTCTGTGGCATGATAGGGACTTTTGGAATGTTTCCTCTAGACACAAGGGTTTTCGTCTTGTTGCTATTATCAGGAGAAATGGAAGGCATAGGAATGTTTTCTGCATAATCATCATCATCTTCCATTCCATACCGAACTTGTTCTGGAAAGACAGCGGCAATGGTGCGATTAGCACTCTGCAATTCTTTTGACAGATGCTCATATCTCTCTGCCAATGCTCGATATGATCTATACGAGTCCTCAACATGGCCAATTAGCTCTGGCCGCTTTTTATAGTACATTTCAACTCTTTTAGCAAAAGAGTCTCCTTCATTTTCAATGATGTGTAGCATGTTTGACACCTTTTCCTCCATTTCTGCAATTTTTGAATGCATGTTGGTGCATATTATTATAATGATAATCATTAAATACACTATTTTGCAAGCATAATCTAATTCCTCCCATGATTTGATTCTTTTCTATGCTTTTTTTGCTACTTTGTGAAGAAAATATCAAGAATTATCAAATAATAACCTACATCTTCGACCTTCCTCTTTCCTAGAACTCCTCAATTCTTCAATACAAAAATCAATTACACACATTTTCTTATCCATGTTAAAGCTATAAGTTCCTAGTGGTCGAGTTAGGCCTTAAGTGCAAGAGGTCAGGGATTGAACCTGATGGTCCCTCCCCTGTAAGAATTTCTGATGCACCAAAAAGAAATTTATATAGCTACACATTCTTATGTATGAAAATGGCAAGGAAAAGAGAAAATTGTTTTACAACGAAACAAAAAAAAAATCCATATTTTAACAAAGATAACGAAGCATTGCAACAAAGGTCGGCAAAATCAGTTGTGTCAATTTCAGATCATCATTAGAAGTAAGCAGAAGGGGAAAAAAATTGAGGATTCTTCATTTTCAGATGAAGATACAAAATAAACAAACACCCAGATTGGAATATGAGGGACAAATATATATATATATATATATATATATATATATATATATACCTTGGAGATTTTCTTCCAGCCATTTTGACTGCTTTGTCCTGATGTGGCTTGCCCACCACCATGAGTATGCATTGCTGGCTGCTCTCTGCAGCATTCTTACTTTCTTTTTTTCTTAAAATGTAAAACACCCCATAAAAGAAGAAAACAAAAATTGGTGATTATCAAGAATTTCAAAGAGACAAAATTAAGAACACAGTAAAAAAATAATAAAAAAGAGAGTGTTCTTCCAAAGGAACACAATGAGAGCTTTTGCCCAAATGCCTGACATGAACCAGACATGGAGGGGAGGATATTTAGGCCCGGATTATTGGAGGGTCCTTTAACAAACTCAACGACAAGCATATGGATTTTTGGTACTACCCTTTCGTTTTTTCCCTGTAAGAAAAACAACTTAGGATTATCAGTTATCATTTATGTTATAACATAAATTTACTATTTATGCCTAATGACGGTTCAACTAGATAAACTATATAACCTAACATTTTCTTATGTCTAAATTTAGCAAAGGAGATAAGAATTTTATGTTAGAAACTGGTTCAAAGATCCCAACTTCCCTTTTGTTACATCAGAATTTCTAAGACTGTAAAAATGAGTGAACAAGTTATCATATAGTTAATGCATGGTATTACTTAAAATGATATTTTACTTATCAATTAACAATTAACGATATAAGAAGATTGAATAAATTTTTTAATACTGCAAACTCAACTCAGTCAACATTCTTTTTACTTTCCCTAAGAATTTGTGGAATTATTTATTTTATTAGAGAAGGGACTGAGAGGAGAGACCAAAAAAGAAAATGGAGAAAGAATTTTCTTTGGCCATGAAACCATTTTATTTTATTTAAATAAAAATAAATATTCTAATTAGAATGGCATGTTATAGTTTCTGTTTTAAGCAACAAAATTTATGAACTCTTAAGTTATGACAAAGTGATATGTTATCAATACTGACTTAAAAAAACTGCCAAATGCGCAGTGATCCCATCACACAGTGCACTACCAAAATGAATAAATGTCATTTTTGTGGGCTCAGCTCTATGTTTGTTCCCATATTCATTTTATTGACCGTAACGGATAATTAATTTTGTAATTACGTCTAAATAATAATTTCAAATTGTCCCTTTCAGCTGTTTCCAGAAAGAGCAAATATCAGCCTCAATTTTCAGTTGGTGCTGAACCATGTGCTCACATATCATCAGCCTCAATTTGCAATGGATGTAAAATCATGTCCATTCTTGCTCCTCTTCTTCTACTACTATTACTACAGTAACTTCTTACCGGATGGCATCCACATCAAAGTGCAGTGCCGTTGATGAGATGACAAGGTAAAACGGAAGCCATAGCTCCTACACACCACTTCTAGCACTTAATGAGTTTTGAGGGACTAATAATGCATAATCATTGTCAATTATATACACATTATTTACATAGAATGAAATAATAATACAACCTGCACGGCCATTGTTAGTTATATACACATTGTTTACAGCAAGAAAATGAAGCATGGACCTGCTTCTATATGCACACACGGATATTTACATTAAAGAATTGCAAGAACAGACACGACACACCTTTCTTTCTTTCTTTTTCATTTTCTTTTTCTTTTTCTCTTTGTAAGATCTTACACCACAACATAATCTCATTCATCGATGAGAGGAAGACAGCAGGAAAAGACTCCTTTCAAGTATGGATACAGAAGCCAACAAACCCATCATTCTTGTGCTTTGACCATTATCATTCCTCCATCCTTTGCTGTTTCTGCTTCTTGTTTATTAAAACAATGCTTTGTTCTTTTTCTCGTTTTCTCCCCTCTTCTGAATTTTTTGTTATATCTTCAACTATATTTTTATAGAAATATGTTTTTTACGTTAAATTAATACGAAAAATTCTTCCAAAATATCAGCAGCAGCATTGAATGCTAGCTGTGCTGGAGCGAAGAGAGCCATTGTTCCATGTACTTTTTGCTATCTGCACATTGAAGGTGAAAAGGATCAAAGGAAGGGTTAACCACTCAACATAGAGCAAAGATAACAAGAACTACTTATGCTTGCGTCCACCAAAAGAACCAGATAGATGCCTATTCCAATTAATATTTATCCATACAACAACAAAGAGTTTTAACTATTAATTGACCCCTCTGCAAAAAATTTCTCCCTATCTAATTTCCTCTGCACCTTAAGGAGATAAGAACAATCTGCTTCATAGAAGTTGCAAAAGAATTTCATGCAGTAGTTACCTGGAAACCTTACACCGCTAATGCATTTCTTAGGAAATTATATGCTAAGACTATTGAAACACCATTACTTTCACAAATAGCTGAAAGGACATTTTCTTTTGGATTCCTAATAAAGTTTTCCAGCATGGAAGTCATAAAGCAAAATACACAGGAGCATGCATGCAAAAATAGAAGTTGAGAGGCGAAAAAAAGATACAAGGTTCTTGACCTAAAAATCTAAAGCATGGAAGATACCCAAGCATGCCTTCCTAGAATCTCTTGGGACATAACATTTTCAAACTGTTGAAATGTCCAAAGTTAACTTTGAAAAGCTCAGTACAATGATTGAGTGTTTACAGAATTCAATAACCCAGCAGCCACTGAAAATGGTCAGTAAATGGTTCATCTATTCAGGTCCCTATCAACTATTGATTGAAAAATTTCAGACCTGATAACAAAGGGCGATGTCCTAGATTTGGCATTAGATATTGCTTTTCAATTTGACTCCTGACTAGATATTTGTTGTAAATAGTGGATCACAATAACAGATTACATTCAACTTCCATTTGAGGGCTCTCTCTAGCAATCACATTTCTTTGTATAACTGAGCAAACATCCTAAGGAGTACAAAGAAACCCAGTAATTCTGCATTTGGACTAATCCAATGTTTATGTTATTGCATAGCATAATGTAGACACTGATCAAACAATAATATAACTAGTAGATTCTTAATCAAAAGTAAAGGAAGATAATGTTGGTGATGGCAAATAAAAGAAAATGAACAACTCTTACCATCAGAGTAACCATTTTGGATGTTGACAATAGCACCAAATATTTTGTTCTTTGAATTCTCAAATGCTTTATCTTGAGCTCGCCCATAACATGGGACTAGTACAGCAAAACTGTTGTCTGCTTCATCATCACTCTGGAATCCAGGTCCATGAGGCTCTAACCATCCAACAGAGTAATCTGAATCATCAGACTCAGACCCAGAAACACAGCCACCATCAGACGGTACAAGAACAACATCATATTCCCGATCAATTTTCCTCTCTTCCCGGCTATGCCATTTTCGCTTAACCCTTCTGGATGATGAAGCCACATTAGCCCCATGAACCAAGGGAAATTTCAAATTATCTGAGTCCCAGGAATCCACATCAGGTCTGGCATTCAAAGAAGATGCACTTGAAATTCGAGGCTCCTGATGCTTTCCACTCCACAACCACCATGAGAGATTGGTAAATGCCACAGCCATAATGAATAGTTAATTTTTTCCTGTTAAAAGAATTGCAATAAGAACAAAATAAATATACATATAAAAGCACCCAAAAAAAAAAAAAAAAGAAAAGAAAAGAGAAGAAGAAGAAGAAGAAGGAGAATGCTACAGAACAAAGAAAAACAAGATATAGTCACTGGCACATGAAAATACTGGAAGATAGATTAAAACTTCTTACTATTTCCTTTGTTTCACTGAACTAAAACCAAAAATTCATCTGAGCTAAGCCCTGAATAATTCTTTTGACCGATATTTAGAAATTTCCCATTTAATTCTAACATAATAAGAAGCACAGCCCAAAAAAGGCACAAAAGGAAACAATACAAATAAATACTATAAAATTTTCTCACTTTTTATTTCTTTCTTCAAATTTGGCGAACAGGTAGTTACCTCCTTTATAAAACCATCAGCAGCTAAGCTGACAACAAATACTGTCAATATAATACCACGAACACAATACAATTCCTACCTACTTTCAATAAAATACAATGAATCAAGACATTCAAAAAAATAGAAAATCTAGCCAGGCAAATTATAAACAAAAAAAAAAATCAAAACTAAAAACTATCTAAAAATAGAATTGATAAATAAATAAAGACATAATTAGGCCAAAAATAGATCCATTGAGCTAAAAATCATGAAAATAAACAAAATAGGAGACCATATAAAGCAAAAAATATATATAAAATATAATCAAAACTCAAGCTTTTCTTTTTATGGGTTTTACTAAAATTATTCAAACTTCCAAAATCAATAATCAAAACAAATAATCGGCCAAAAAACTTGTCTTTTAAACTTGGAATATTAAGGGAGATTCAAAAAGGCACGCCTCTGCGAAAGAGTATAATGTAGATACCTTAAATTGCAGAATTGGAACGTAGAAACCCTAATTTCTCTCTTTCTCTCTTTCCGTCTCTTCACCCGAGAGAGAAAGTCATAGAAATACGAATTTACAGAGAGAAGATTTGATATTTATTTGAGCTCTAATGAGAGACGTTTATTACGAGCAAGCTGCCTTCAATAATTTCCATTATTCAAAGGAAAAAATTCAGTTCCGTAGGTGAAAAGAGCTCTACCCTGCTTACACATACGCAGAGGGTGGGCCCTATGGGAATTTAAAATTATAGGTGAGGATACTTGAGTCAATAAAATTGATTTACCGTGGATGATGATGTAGATGAGTGAGGCTACATGGACGGAGGTTGCCAGGTCAGACTTGGGCAGCTGCATGGCGGCCAGAAGGAGCGGAAGTCTGGGGATGGTGACGTGGCATGACCATAGGAGATGGGTTTTGATTTTTGCGTGTATGTGTGGCTCAAGTAAGTGAAAGCCCACTTGGTAGCAATTTCTGGCCCTATGGTTCTTTCCAAATGACCGGTTTGGTTCATAGCTATTTAACATAGAATTGAAATTGTCAAGTCTTAATGGGTTTTTTCTTTTTTTAATTTAATTTTTGTTCCCTACTGCTCCCTAAGCTATAATAATTAATTTCTAATTACTTTTTTTTTCCCTACCTCGTATCATAATTTCATATTTTAAATCGAAATTCCTGAATTTCGATTTAAATAAATAAAAATTAAATCTTTATATTTTAATAATAATTCATTTTTAATAAATTCAATAATTAAACCAATGATAGTTTTCTTTTTTCTTTTTGCTTTTGGTGGGAATAAATAAATAATAAATACCAATTCCTATCTAATTGTTATATTCCCCAATACTCTACTACAAAACAAACTATTTTATTCCAATAGTATTCCTCAATCACATTCCTTTAAATTTAGATAACTACAAAAGCAATCACTAATAATATCATTCCATGCGGCATAAAATATCATTCCATGCAATGATCTAATATAATATTTAAAGAGTCGATACACTTTATGAAATGCATCAAATTGATAGGTTAATATTTAATTCGTGGTTCGAACCGATAGGACAAAACATAGGACAATGGCTATCAAATTTAGTTTCCTTTTGGAGAGTAAAAAAAATGAAAGAAGATAGACTCTTCTAATATAAATCATGCCCTAAAGTCCCCCCTAAGCTCTAACAGAGAAGGACAAAACCCATGTTGGTAGGCTTTCATTCTTCCACATGTAAAGGAAATTATGTGATTAAGACTTGTTTTTTATCACATCTTATTGGTTTAATCGTGTAATAGGATTTGAAAGGACAGTTGGGTTACATCAACTAACCAACAGTGCATATGGTAGTTTACTGTTTTGTGACAATGACTACACAATTTTGTAATTGTTTGTTTTTATTAGGGAATATTATGGTCACTTATGGGCAAATTGGCAAGCAAATCATTGTGTATGGGGACCTACCAAATACCAAACCCCATTATGTTTGTTACTCAATTATTAAAGAGGTCTTAAGTCTTTATTATTATTATTATTATTATTATTATTAACTACACGTTTCACTAAAATTTAGCTTTTATCTATGAGATTGAGAAATTGTTATTTTGAGTTTTGAAAATTTTCATTTCAAATAATTGTACTTTTACTATTAAAATATATAAAATATTATTCTTATGTTTTTTCTTTAAAACAAACAAATCGAAACTCTTATATTAAAAGAAATAAAACGGTATGAAATAGAATTCGATACATGAAAATGAGCATAATTGCAATATTTTTTTATGTTTTATTTTCATTGTTGTCGTGCACAATCTTAATTTTTGTTCCTTTGAAGAATTGCGACAAAAAATGTGCATTTCAAAAGAAATTAGGTTTGGAATTTCTTGTATGCAAAAGGGCACTTGAAGGTGCTTTGCACGTCTAAATAACCTGTTTCCCAACATTTTAAACAAGGATCCTTATTGTATATTTTTCTTTTCTTGATAAAAATCCATATATGTCTCAATAAAGAATTATATTTTATTTTTTATAAAATTAATAATTAATGGGTTTTGATTTTGTAATACTAAAATTTTCTAGAATGCATGAGGTTGTAATAATGAAAGGAAATTATTTATTATAAGATTATTTAGTTTTATACAATTATAAAGTAAAATCATACATTACTTTAATAATATTATATATATAATGGGTAAGGAAAAGGTAACAATTATTACATGAAAATCAAAAAATTTCTTTTCCTTTAGCAAAATTTTCATGAACTAAATTACTAGTAATTATTAATGAAGATTATGGTTTGAACACTTAATTTAAAAAATAAATCTATTTGTATCTCCTCATTCTCAACATATATTGTTTTTACAAAAGTTTTAGGGAAAATTATTCTGTGGTTCCTGAGGTTTTACAAAATACACATTTTCGTCCTTACTGTTTATGATAATTATTATAAACAGTAAAGACGAAAGTGTGTATTTTGTAATACTTCAGGACTACAGAACAATTTTTTCAAAGTTTTATTCAATTTAAAATCTATTCATTTCATGTTCGAACAAGGTAAAGTTGGGCTCAAGCCCAATATATAAGGCTGAGTAGGCCCAAAACCAATCTTCTCTTCTCTACCCACAATACGGTAAGTCCAATTATTGCTCTGTTTCGCAGAGAACCCTGCTAAAGTCTACATTTTGTTATGCTCTCACAAGCCGTCTTCTCCAGAAAAAAATGAAATCGCGCTCATTTCTGCTCTCATCTTCACCATACCCACTTCATCACTCTTCATTAACGGCCTACTTCTCTGGCCAAAACAAACCCACGTCCCTGCCCTTTGTTTTCTTAGAGCCTAAGAGTAAAGCCAAGGGAACAGTCGAGAGTTTATGTATAGCTAGAGCCATGGGTGGGTCCTCTCAGTCCGAGATTAAAACGAAGGAAAAGCATAATAAGGAGGCTAAGCTTTGGGGAGGAAGATTTGAAGAGAGCGTCACTGATGCTGTGGAGAAATTCACAGAGTCCATTTCGTTCGATAAGGAGCTCTATAAGCATGATATAATGGGTAGCAAGGCCCATGCTTCTATGCTCGCCCAACAGGTATTTTTAATTCTCTTTTTTATTTTTTTAATGGGTTTTGTTTGGTGGCCGGAAAATGTGGACAGTAATACATAGAAAAGGCAAAACTTTGATTTGCCTAGAGAATTTCAGTGATGCAAATGCAAATGTATTAACTTTTTTTTGCTAAAATGAGACAGATTGACTGATAATGCTGTTTGTATACGTTATTTCTTTTAATCAAATGTGCATGACTATTTATGGTTGTATTTGTAGGGATTGATAAGTGCAAGTGATAGGGATAGTATTATACAAGGTCTGGATGAGATTCAAAGATGCATTGAAACTGGTGATTTTGTGTGGAGGACAGATAGGGAGGATGTGCATATGAACATTGAGGCTGCCCTTACTGATTTGATCGGTGAGCCAGCAAAAAAGCTCCATACAGCTCGGAGCAGAAATGATCAAGTTTTGACTGATTTTCGCCTGTGGTGTCGTGATGCTATTGATAGGATCATTGTATGCATAAAAAATCTACAAGTTGCATTGGTGAGTTTGGCTTTGGACAATAAGGAGCTCATTGTTCCTGGTTATACACATTTGCAAAGGGCGCAGCCTGTTTTATTGCCTCATCTTCTGTTGGCTTACGTCGAACAGGTAACTATTGGTCTATTGCAAAGTACTTTAGTTTATTATGGTTTTGTGAATTTGATTGCTAAGCCAAATGATGCTTTATTGGCATTTACTGTGGGTAACATGTTTCACGCTTGTAGCTTAAAAGATTGTTAACTTTGTAAACTATTGAGAAAATAAAGGACATGCATGGTATTGTAGCATCCAATAAAAAGTTGCCATTGGGAATCCGTTAGACCTGTTATTAGCAACTTGATACTTTTAACGACCCTTTTTGGATTTTGGAACATGTGAAAGGAAATTCTGCATACTTTGGAATAAATTACTCATGGCATTATTTCCAAACAAAGAAGACCTTATCAAGTTTTGTTTATATACACATGTTTTCCCTGTATAAGATGAACTTACAATGGTGCTGTCTTATAGCTTGAACGTGATGCTGGTCGTTTAATCGATTGTAGAGTCAGGCTGAATTTCTGTCCCCTGGGTGCATGTGCATTGGCTGGCACTGGTCTACCGATTGATAGGTTTATGACTTCTGATGCTTTAGGATTCACTGCTCCAATGAGGAACAGGTATGTTCTGAATCTTTGATGATTTGACTTATTAAGATGCTAAATTTGATGTTCTTGATCTTATACAACCTTAAATATCTTCCGATTCCTCAATCTACAGCAAGAAAATGGGGATCAATTGTCAATCAGTTAGCGAATATCTTCTGATTCCTTAAATATCCTAATCCTTGCATCAGTTTTTATTTCTTTTTCCTCATATTGAGATGCATCTATATATTTTTTTTCATATCGACAATTGTTGATGCACCGGGTATTACTATGATAAAATAATTGGAAAATTTTGCTAAATGATCAATACTTCCTTTCTGGGTGCTTTTTCAATATTATTATTGTGAGTTTTTTCAGTTGTAGCCTGATTTGACTCTATGAGCAGATTACTTCTGAGAAGGCAACACTGCTGTTGCCCTATATATCATATCAGTTTATGGGCCCTGCCAACTGGGGATAGTTAGGTTGTTTTTATGTCTATCATTGAGATCATCCAATTTTGTTCCGTATAATTCTTGTATCTGCTTTCCTTAGGTAGTTGGTTATATTTCATTATTTTTCATAGTATTGATGCAGTTTCAGACCGAGATTTTGTCCTGGAGTTTCTTTCTGCTAATTCCATCACAGCCGTCCATCTCTCACGACTGGGTGAGGAATGGGTGTTGTGGGCTTCAGAGGAGTTTGGATTTATCGTACCTAGTGATTCTGTTTCAACTGGAAGTAGCATAATGCCTCAGAAGAAAAATCCAGATCCTATGGAACTTGTTCGAGGGAAGTCTGCTAGAGTCATTGGAGACCTTGTTACGCTTCTCACATTGTGCAAAGGACTTCCACTTGCTTATAATCGTGATTTGCAGGTAGGTACACTTTTGCATTCATTTAATATGTAATTGGTTAATGATGAAAGATTAGGCTGTGTCAATTTGTTGCTTCGGCTTATTCCATTTGTTTCTTTATATCTTGATCATACCATTATACTTCTGTATATAAATATCTGTGTCCTGTTGGAGATTGATTAATCTCTCTCTCTCTTTTTTGAGACAGGAAGATAAGGAACCTGTTTTTGATAGTGTTAAGACAGTTATGGGGATGCTCGAAGTTTCAGCAGAGTTTGCACAGAACATTACCTTTAATCACGAGAGAATTCGAAAGGCATTGCCTGCTGGACATCTTGATGCCACAACACTTGCTGATTATCTTGTGAAGAAGGCAAGTCGTGGTCAAAATAATTTTCTCCGCTTTATAAGATCTTACTTTTCTTCAACTTTCAAGAATGCATCTCCTAATTTCACTGAGCTTATTCCCAGGCTATCATAATTATCCTTTCTTTTCCTTTCAGTTTGATTTGTCTGGTTTTATCGAGAATCATGATTTTGACTACAAATTCTAATGCTGACTTGAATTATCGATCCACAATCTCTGCTGACTTGTATCGCCGATTTTTTGTTTAGGGAATGCCTTTCAGAACGTCGCATGATATAGTTGGAAGGTCTGTTGCCTTGTGTGTTTCCAAGAACTGTCAGCTTCAGGATCTATGCCTTGATGACATGAAAAGTATAAGCCCTGTGTTTGAAGAGGATGTGTATGAGTATCTAGGAGTAGAAAATTCTGTTAAGAAATTCTCCTCATATGGTTCCACTGGGTCTTCGTGTGTTGCCGATCAACTTGACTACTGGGTTACCAAACTTGAAATTAGCCAAAGCAGAACTTGAAACATCAGAGATTTTCGATGGAGTTGCTTGCAGCACCTCTAAACCCATTTTGTGGACTTTCGGAACTGACAGCGGACACTGGGTGGACCATAACCTGGTCTAAGGTTGATGCACTGTTACAATTAAGCACTTGAGATGGGAACATCACCGAGAAGAGGGAAGTATCAGTGTCAGGAATCAAAACATTGAGTCAACAATTTTAATCGATGGTTGTTTGTTGCATCAGAAGAATTAAAAAATGACTTCATGGATGGATGTTTATGCGCTTTTCTGACTGTCCTTGACTGTAGTGCATTTGTTATTGAATGAATCCCTAGTAAATTTTGATGACAGTCCTGACCGCACTGGATTTCATTTGTGGCATTGGTTTAGTTTTACTCCTGGGAAATTCAGTTTTGTGTTTTTTCACCTTTGATTCGGTTGGGTTTGAATTGAATCAACCGTTTGCTTACTCATACATTAAACACCTATTAGATAGTTAAAAATATAAAAATTTGTATTCAGTCTATATATCCAATGGTTAAAAGATTCTGTGTCTATACAAATTACAACGCTTAAAATTTGTGTGCAGTGAGTGGACACAAACACGCCATAACATTAATCCAACCAAATCCTCTGCTTCACATCGACGATAGTTCAACTTCGCTCAAAATATGAAAGCAGAAGAAATCAATCACTTCAAAGTGAATAAAAATCAATATCCCGCAAACAAAAGTAGTTTTCAAAGAGGTTTCAATCTTCACTTGAAACAATACGGTTGTTGTATCTCATCATCTCAGCTTTCAACGTGAATTTTATCCAGCTTATCAACTATGTAAAACTCAGGTGCTCTGCCTTTAGCATTCAAGAATATTGAGCTGGACTTGCTGGGAGAGGTACACAGGCTTCGTACTACGAACTTATTAAGGATCAAAACTTTCTCTGTTCAAACGTTCTTGTTTGAGACAGCTGAACGCTTAATTCTCGTTAACCTTTTAGGCT
Organism: Jatropha podagrica; assembly: GCA_947857235.1. Lineage (NCBI taxonomy): Eukaryota > Viridiplantae > Streptophyta > Magnoliopsida > Malpighiales > Euphorbiaceae > Jatropha > Jatropha podagrica. Next base: position 55,867 of record CANUEP010274405.1, read on the forward strand.
TATCCAGTGCAACGGTTGTTTCTGCATTTTTTGGGCCCTCAACATTTTCTGGCCCGGAGAGAGACTGATCTACGACATCAACCGAAGTAGCTGTTTTTTGCCCTCCCATCTTCTGGCGAGGTTTTATAGGACTCGAATTGACCTGTAGAGATTTATATTTTTCTGTTAAATAGAAATGAAGGGCCGGCGAATAAAACGAAAGTAATATAAGAGACTACTCAAAATTTGTCCTAAGAAACTAAAGAACCAAGAGCAATTCGGGAAACAAAAAGGCATACCTGTGTGTTTCCAATTTCATGTAAAGGTTTCCTTCTAGGTGCACAATCATTCTTAGTCGCAGCAGGTAGAGAGATAACAACACCTTTCTCTGTTTCTGAGGAGCCTGAACAATGCATGGAGTCTTGACTCACTTCTTGTTGTGGTGAGTTGTCCATCTTGATAAAGAGAACAGCTCTGTTGGTGCACTTAGAGATTGCACAACCACATCCTGTTCCACAGCTGCCTGTAGCAGCCCGACATTCACATTTTGATGTCTTACATAGAGACTTCTTACTGCAAGAACAGCACAACAGTGGTGTAGATTTCCCTAACCCGGCATCATTTGCTCCAGAATGTTCAGATTCAGATGTACCCATGAAGTCAATACTACTTGTAGCAGAAATAGAAGATTTGACCAGATCCACCTATATCAACAAACGTCACTACTCAATCGGATCCTATCTTTGTACTGTGACTAACAGGTAAAGTTTGTTTGTGTCGTGAGAATTTTTCTTTGATTAAAGTTCACTCATATTACCAAAGCTTGAATAGTATAGAAATCCAAATTGGAAGATCAAGAAAAGGCAAGCCAGCCAAATGCACTTACGTCTAGCTTCTTTGTATGAACTCGAGCCCTCACAACGCCAAGTTGATTAACCAAATTACTTAGGGTGGCTAGTTCTTTTTTCAGGTCTTTTAACTCTGAATCCCTCACTTTGCATTCAGCCTCCTTATCCTGTAACAAGCGTCTTAAAGAACAGGGAACAGATTCCATTTAAGTGTTTAAGCTGTTGGTGGTCGTATATGAACACTGGCGAAAGAAAACTGTTGCAACCTTTCGGAAAATATTGAGCAACTAAAGCTCACCTAAAATTTTCCTGCCTCAACATTTCCGCTTCTTCCTCAAACTTTCTGACCTCATCAGCCATCCTAGCCAAAAGCAATACTTGAGTAAATTTCATTTATTGGATTCAGCTTCAATTTGAAATTTGCAATGAAATGAGAAAATGAGAGATCCAAATTCATATGAAACGATTGAAAAAACGTAAAGGGATGGAGACTCATAACCGAATAAAGACAAACTGTAGACAATAACTAGGCAAATAACAAGAAATTTAGAGTACTGAAGTACCATATTTAATTACACTTGAATAAAGCTACCAGGTACTTACTCTTCCATTTGGCGTTCATATTCAGAGCGTATTTCCTCCACTCTTTCTGCAATTTTAACTTCAAGCTTTATGCCCTGCACCATCATCATGTAAAGACGAATATAATAATTTAGAGGTCATGGGAATAATTATTCTATCATTCGAAAGAAACAAACATTATATTCCTTAACTAGAATACCTGAATTCCTGAAATAGTGCCAGTTTGGGAACCTGTACGAGGTTTTGAAATAAAGAAAAAAGGTTAATAAATCATGATTAAACAAACAGTCATAAACTGCATCAAACAGTTGATTCCCTAACCAGAAGTTTTGTAAGATTCTAGTAACTCTTTCAGTCGCTTAGCAGCAAGAAAAGCTTCTTCTGTCTTTCGCTGCAATACCTGACCTCAAAATATGTGAAAATTGGAAGAATGATTTTCTGGAAGGTAAATAAAAGAAGCATCGAAGAGGACAGTTTAGAAACTTAAATGTTAACTTACTAGCTTTTGCTTCTCATTTAAAGCCAGCAGCTTACGCATTTCATATTCATTCCTCCTTTGCTCTTTCTTAAGCTGATAATAGGAAAACATAACACAATGGAATCAAACTCATTACTTTCAGAAAATTGTCCTACCTGAATTAGGTACTGCAGTAAAATCAATTCTACAAGGAGTTCCAGTAACATAAGTTTTAATATTCAACAACCAAATATCAAACAACATCGCAGACAACTAAGTTGCAGAACTTCATATAACACGTATATGACTTTTTATAATTTTTCATGGAAATAATATTAATGATAATCAGTTTAATGTAACCAAAATAGCTAACAGAACTAAAACTGATTGCTTGGGAGCATACTTATGGCATTTTAAAACATAATAACCCAGAATAGTTAACCAAAACTCAAGGCACATGATGTAAAACTCTTTTATGAGTTAAATTGTTTGAAGCAATTCATTCTTAGCCAGTGAAATAGGTGAATGATTAACTTATGCTTAACTACCTTTTTATCACAAAAGTAAAAATGAAACTGAGGCATGAGATCTACGAGAAATTAGTATAAAAGAGATGCGCAACTAATTAAATATCCCTAAACATGGACTATTACATTCCCAAGCCAGAATGCACAGCAAGAATAACCAATGTAGTAACAATCAACAAAAACCACCTGAAGAATTTCTTTCTCTAGTGAAGCCTTCGATAGCCTGGAATGCACCGACTCTAGCTTGATCTTGCAAAGAAGTTGAACCTTCAAATAACAAATAAAAAAGAAAAAAAAAAAAGACAAAACTACCGTAAGTATTGCAAGCAAATACACACAAGTAATCAACATTCAAGGGCAAATTTCATGCATGGCACAAACAATCACCTTTTGAGCCTTCAATATCTGAATTTCATCCAGTGATATCCCTGCCTCACCATTTTTTTGCTTTTGTGATGAATTTTGCTTTTGTGCCGAGAGCTGGGAACGTCCACTTAATTTCTTGTTCAACTCCACAACCTGAACAGAAATATATATTCAAACTTGCAACATTGTTAAAGGAATCGATCATTCTGATGTGAGTCAAATATCCACCTGTTCTTCTAGGGCACGAAACTTTTCAGAATCCTCATCTTCCTTTGGCTTTCGAAGGCCATCGATGGAAGTAGGTGAAACATTAGACAGCTTTTGCTTCAGTTCTTCAATCTCACTCTATCAATTAGCAGAAAAATTAAACGAAACATATCTAAAGGTTCGGGGTAAGGAACATATTTATGCGATCTAAATAAACTTTTTCCTACATTTTCTCGGGAAACAATCAGACAAACTTACACCATAAGTAAAAAATAATAGATAATAAAATAGAGTCAAATAAGGATATAAAAGAAAGTTTAACTAATGATATTGATAAACAGAAGATTAACCTTAAGAGCTTCATTTTCTCTCTCTAAATCATCCACTCTTCTATCAAAATGTTGTTGCTCTTGTTGCTTACTTTCAACTATGCCTGGTGATGACAATGCATCGGCAACGCTTGTTCTCTTCGATCGGCGATTGGGCTTCTTCATCTTCTCCGAGCAAAGCAACGCCGATCTGATCTAGGCCGCTCTTTTTTTGAAACTAGCAACGGACTTCTTCGCCGATCATTATAGTAATTTTGAATTTTGTGGTGTTTCCCTCTTCATTACACGAGAATAAATACTCAAAGCGGGCCCAACTGTAGGCAGATAAGGGCCTGCATTATGTTTCTCGTTCCCTTCCTAGAATGTTTTAACAACGACAGGGCATTTGGAAACGATCCAATTGTTTGGCAAAATGGCCGCATTATATGACATATCGTTTCTTCGGGATCTGTAATTTGATGAAACGACGAGTTTTATGTTGGTTTACAAGCGGATTGCAATGCACTGTCGTCAGTCCATTATTAAGTAACGGCATAATATATGTGGGTGTGAAATTCCAATAAAAAATACAGTTAAAGTAAAAATCGTAGTTTACCATTCTTCTATAATGGAAGTATTCTTGATTTCAGTTGTACCAACCGATTATAATGTGATTATAGTAACGACGGGACATTAAATCACTTGAGTACCTTGTAAAGTGACAAATCTGTTTGGCAGAATCAAATTTAATTATTTTGAATAATTTTTTATAAAATACTAAAAACTAAATAGTTGTGGAGTAATTTTTTATTAAAACACTATCTTAATTTTTAAAAATTGATTAAATACTGAATTTTTGCCGAACACCGCCGCAGTTACCGCCGCAGTCTAAAAACTGGTGGAATTCCAACTTTGTCGGTAGATAGTAAATTACTACGAAGCAGTTTTCTTGATTTGAATTAGATCAAACAACGAATCTGTGATACCATTAATAGAGCAGAAAAACAACACTGAAGAGTGTATAGATCACCACCAGAGGCTAGGAAAACATATCCTAAACTAAACCCGTCTTCTAAGATTTCCAGAAAGAAATCAATTTCAAATTTTTCATACACAATCAATTACAAACTCAAGATTAATCATAATTTAGGCCTCCACAAACTTCCCCTCCAACAAACCCACTGGAACTAGAATGTTTGATGTTAAGTGTAAATGATTATATCGGATATGTCAGGAAATACGATTGAAGTTAACGGCCATAGTTCTCTTTCTCCTCAGAAGTTCTCGCCGGCCGGGCTGGACTTCTTGTAGGATGTACATTGGCTTCTTTATTAACTGATTCATGTGATTTATCGGCATTCCTTTCTCTCAAAAGGGCACTGCTATTTGATGCAGCTGATAGCATAGCCCTTGGTAACTTTAAAGGCACATCTGCCTCGCTTGAAACATTGTTCTCCGACTTGGCATTGTTTGATGCAGCTAATAACATAGCTCTAGGTAACTTCAAACGCATGTCTGCCTCACCTGCACTATTATCTACCTTTTGAGGTACTTCTGCTTTTTCTGATTGAGTGGAGGTGGGAGGAGCAACAGGAATCAACTGAATTGTGGATTTTGATTTTCGCCATTTCTTTCTCTGCTCAGGCTTTGGTGCATTGGATTTGGCCTGCAGGAGTTTTGAAATGTACAATTATTCAATTAATAATCCCCAGTAGAAATTTTAAGCTTTAAATGTATCAGGAAAAGTAAAAGCACACGAAAATGATATTTTAACTTAATTTGCCCAAGGAAAAAGAAGTTTTTAATTCGAAGTATTTAGTCTTATCAAAGGATCATACCACTGTATTCCCAATATCTGATAAAGGTTTCCTTTTAACCACACCATTATCACTTGTCTCAACAGGCTTCTCAACCAATGCACTATGAAGCAGCATTGCACCATGAGAGGCAAGATCATGCTTCTTGTCTGTATCATCTGATCCTGAGCCAGTCCCAGCAGATTCAGACATCTCTAGTTGTACCAACTCATCAGGCTTATCTTCTCTATTAGAGCATTTACTAGGCACACAGCCGCAGGATGTTCCACAGATGCCCTTAGCAGCCCGACATTGGCACTTCTGTGTCTTGCATAAAGAATATCTGCTACAGGTGCAACATACTGGCGTAGTTTTTTCCATAGCAAAAGCTACTCCCTCACCAGAAGAATCCAATTTAGAGTTTTCTGGATCATTAATCTCCCCCATACTTGAACTTCCACCACTCTTGAAGATCTTTTTCTTAACTCGCCGTTTCATTGGCTGGGCAGATTCATCATCTGCCATATCCACATCTGATTGAACCCATTCATCATCTGCTGTATCTGCATCTGAACGTTCTGATTCAGATATGTCCATATCCTCCATTAAAATGACAGAATTACGATGCACCTATCAAGGATAGAAAGAAAGGGAGGCAATGATATGTAACATTAATCCAACAATAGAATCAGATGTATACCGATGAGGAAATAGGGAGAAAGTAATTAATAATATACATATACACTTCGTAGTTGTTCATGTTGGATAAGAAACTTTACCTGCTTGCGCAATTCATACTTGTGTATATTGTTGAGGTCATGAACCCCAGAATGTAATTGATTTCTCACTGAATATTTCTTCAATGCTGAATTCTGTGATCAAACATAATATACTTAATGAACTAGAATTCAAAGAAAACAGAAAGGTAAAGGTCAGGAGACATGTTGGATAAACAAAAATGTTAGCTACGTTGTTTACCATGAATGAGGTCGCATTAAAATAAAGGAGAGAGACACCATGCATGGATATAAACCTAAATCCTAGTTCAAGCCATCCACATGATAGCTAGAAAATCGTTGAACTGTAACTTCTAAATAGCTCATATTGTTCAAGAAAACCAAAAAGAGAGAGAAATTATAGTGTTTTAATAATTCACTTACTAAAAGTAAGAGGCAAAATGAGAAAGATATTCTCACTCAGCTCAGTTTACCCAAGCAATATTTTGTGTTTCTCATGTACAATCACAGTTGCACGCACGCACACATACATAGTAAGTGCAACATTCAACTTTGAATTTTGTCATGTCATAGTTTTTTTTTTTTCTCGTTTCCGTTTGAAAAATATTACTGCATGATCTCAGAACAAGAAACGCAGGAACCAACCTGTGACTTAACCTGATGGATGAGTTCTGTCTTCTGCGCTTCAAGATGTCTTACTAAACTACTAAGTTTAACTACTTTTTCCTTTAAATCTTTTATCTCACTATCCTTTTCTCTGCAGTCAACTTCTTTATCCCTCAACATGCACCTTCACAAGGAGGGGAAAAAAAACTCAGCCCCATTTATCATTATGATTAGTAGTAATCAATTAAGTATAAGAATTACAGGGATAAAACATCTATATGAAATCTTTTGACTCGAAAAATGAAAAAAAAAAAAAAAAAAAGACAAAGGATTATGACCTGGAGGAGGATGCTAAATTGAATAGATAGTTCATGATATTTTTAGCATCAGCCAATGAGCGAATTTGATTCCAGCGACCCCTTCCACTGAAGCCCCGTTCACGTTCTTCTGCTTCTGATAATTGTGATGCCATGGAAACGAGGGTGCTAGAAGAAGTAGCAAGCATATTTTCAAGTGCAAAAATCCTAGAATTCCTTGCACCGGGAGACATAGCTGATGGATCACTGCATTAAGTCATAGCAAAGTATTGAATGAAACCTTAAAAAAAATATCAATTTGGTGTCAGAGTAGTATTAGCACAAAGGAACTTTACCTTGTATTAGTTTGTTTAAGCATCTGTGTTTCTTCCTTCAATCTTGCTACTTCTTTAGCCATTCTAGCCCTCCTAAAATAACAAGAAGCGCATAATTTGAATCAGAATGTTAACAAAAACCATTAAAAAGATAGCTGAGCACCCTCAATGTTCTGACATTTAAAGTATCCGATAAAGAAGAAGTCCTGAAAAAGATTATTGATAAAATATACCAATGAGGCTCATTAAGAAAAGACTCAAAACGTCCTCAAGGTTTAGACACATCATGCATAAGTTAGCTGAATATAATGAAAGCTGCAAATTTGACCAACAAAGATAACGTAAAAAATATAATGGATTTAAGATACAATTCTCAAATTGAAACCACTATTCTTCAAAGCAAGTTAACAAAACTACATATCCAACTGCAAAATGAATTTTTGATAGACTTGTAATGCTATAGAGCCGACAATAGATATCTAGCTGGATTGGTAAATGGGACTCACTCTTCCATTTGTCGCTCATACTCAGAACGTACTTCATGTACTCGTACTGTGACTTCAAGTTCATGCTCAATTGCTTGCATCATAGCCTTCTCATAAAAAGTAATTGTCAACAAGAGGATAAATCCCAAGCATCAATGGACCGAAGAAAATGAACAATTTAATGTACTTTTACTGTTAGAAATACCTGAATATTGCCATTTCCAGCACCTGTGTAGAATAAAAACACGTCAGCAAATTTAATTATGAACAAAGAAGTGCATGAGAGAGTAAATCTTCTCACCTGAAGAATCACGTGAGGATGCCTTTCGAGATTCTAGAAGTTCCTTTAGCCTTTTGGTGGCCATAGCAGCTTCTTCTGTCTTTCTTTGTAGAACCTAAAATCAGAATGTAAAAAATGAAAAAATTTTCTAAAACACTCAAAATATTATAAGGATTTGAGTACCCAAGTTGATGACAAGTTACCATTTTCTGCCTCTGATTCAAGGCTAATAGTTTGTGCATCTCATATTCATTCCTCCTTCCCTCTTTTTTTAGCTGCCAATACCAAAAGAAAAAATGAAAGAAAGTGAAGAACAATGAAAACAAGTGCATTTTAATCGCAATATGGTGCGACATGCTTGATAATGTATACCTGAAGAACTTCTTTTTCTCGAGATGCCTTCCATGACCTAAACTGCTCAGACTCTTGCTTGATCTTTTGTTGCAGAGAAACCTAAATGAAATGCAATTGCATTGACATCAAGATCATAAATTAGTTTCCAGTCAAATTGTAAACAACCCTCTTGGTAGAATTAAAAGGCACCTTTTGAGTCTTAATTCTATGAATCTCCTCATGAAGTCGTTTTGCTGCCTCATCACTCTTTTGTTTTTGTCTCAATAATTGGGCTTGTGCGTCTTGTTTCTTTTTTAACTCCACAACCTGCAAAGCAAAACAGGAACCTTGAATGAATTTCTATTTGAAGCAAAACAGGAATCTTGCACCAATTTCTATCGAAAGGGATAAGCAGTTTTTAATTTACCTGTGACTCGAGGAGAGTCAACTTTTGAAGATAATCTTCCTTCAACTTTTGAGCGCTATCATCAGAAGTAGAGGATATATTTGCAAGATTATACCTCAATTCCTCAATCTCTTTCTGCCAATGGAAAACAGAAATTGAGATTGATATGCAATCATGACCATCAAAACTAATATCACAATATAACAAACCTGTAAAGCTCTCTTTTCCTGTTCCAACTCATGAACTTTCTTCTCATAATGTTGTTTAAGAACTGAAGTATCAACGCCCGTAAAACGCTTCATTTCAGCCTTTACAAAGTAAAAGAGATGCAAAAGAAAATCAGAAAAAAAAAGTAAACAAATTGCTACAGCGGGAAAATAAATACAAGCAAAGGTGAAAATGTATAACTAGAGTACTTTTTCAGATTCAATCAAATGGCTTGTGAACAACTTTGCAGAAGTTGCAAACAGATCATATGAGAATTTTTTGATCCTCAAAGCTTCCCCCATATCTCATGAATTTTTGTGCCTTTTGCTTGTAAGATAATAACCACAACCTAAATACTATGCAGGAACAAATATATTCTAACTCCACATTTTTAAAGCCGAAATGGAATAGCAAGAAAGAGTATTAGCATCATTAACAATTATATTGGAGTTATAGTGTTTACCTCCTTTTGTTCAAGTTTCCTATCTAATTCTTTTAGCTCCCTGTCCAATTTTTCTTGAAGGGAAGAATGTTCAAGCTCTTTTTCTTTTTCCTCATCTTCTGCACATGATTCAAAAGATTCCAGTTCTCATAAATGAAAATAAATCTAACTTGACTAACATAATAATAAATAAAAAAAAAAAATCAAAAACTTGGGCAACAATATCAAAGGCATAAATTTTTAACCACTTATGTGCCCCTAAGGGCCCTAACCACTAGATTATCATGTATGGTTCAATAGTTTTGATGCACATGCGACCATTGAAGTTGACACATCAAATAAAACATGCAATAGGCGAAAAACCAAAAGCACTGCATATAGTCATATATAAGAAGCAATCTTAAGTATACTTATTTTTTTTCAAAAAAAAAACATTCAATAAAATAAAGCAAGAAACTATATTATAAATTTCAGACAAATTAAAATTAACATTACCCGAAATTTCCCCAGCTTTTGAATCAGAGTTGGATGAAAGCTCATTTAGAGATGGGAATGAAGCATTTTTTGAGTGGAACCCTTCATCATCTGAATCCAAACAATCAATAAATCTATTGTGCTTTGAGTTTGACAAAGCTTTCAAACGCAACAACTCTCCTTCAAGCTCTTGAATTTTTGAAACATAAGTCTTCATCACATCAAATTCCTAAAAGTGTTTAAACTTTGTTAGCAAGGAACTTTATTGATTAGAATGTCAAAAAGTTGCAAATAACATAATAGTAAGTATTGCTCAAATTCTAACCTTATCTAAATTAGATTCAATCTCATCCCAAGATTTACCACTGCGAGCTGAATCAATTTGCATTAATAATTTGTCTTTTTCAACCTGCAATAATTGATAAGTGTGAAATCTCATGATCCAATTTCATATGTGCAACTCAAACACCTAAAACTATAAATAAAGAAAACATAATATGAACTACTAAAGCACAAAAACATGAGGGGTAACCTGAGCATCAATAGCACGTTGTGTCAAGTGCTCACAACTAACCCTACGCTCTTGAAGCTCGCGCTGCAATTCTGCATTACTTGCTTCAAGTAAAGATACTTTATGCTTCAGAATCTGGAAGAGATAATAAATATGCATCAGTTGAGCAATTCAACAGACATATAAGGAGTCCACAAATTACCTCTTATAAATAGACAAACCTGAAGTTCATCAAATGGTGCACCTGAATCACCACGGTAAAAGAGTAGCTCAGCTTGCAATTGCTCGATTTGGCTCCTCATTCTTTGAATCTGAGCTGCCATTGGATCTCGGTTCACCTTAAGATCAAATAAATGCGTAACTCAGTCGGAAGATAACCAATGTAAGGGGAGAAAAAATTTTCCGCTACTTGCTACAAAAGCAAACTTACCACTGCTTTATTTTGAATATTGCGGGCACGATTTGCATATTTTAATGTGTTCAAAGTTTCTTCAGCATTCGTGTCAGCAGGACTAACACATGCTATAACAAAAATGAAGAAATAAAGGGTCATAACTATTGCTTTTTATGTCACTAAAAGATCAAGTTTTTTTGAATGCTACAACACAATAATTGATAAATGGCTTACCAATCATCACCGTTTTGCTGTTTCCACCCAGAGAATCCTAAAATTTGAAATTTTAGCGCTAGTAAGAGGAGAGCATTTTAACAGAGTAGAAAGGGTACTTTTGGAACGTTCAAGCATGGTCTTGCTTGCTAATTTTTACATACATATGCACTATCTTATATTTCATATTCCTCATTTTCATTATTTATTGTCGAACATAAAAGATTCTTAACACTTCAACAAATGTAACTCCCTAAAGCTATACAATTTTTCAATGACAGGAAAATGCCAATCAATCATGAAGCATTGCAATTTTTTGTGCACGCAGAAGAAATTGATGAAGTAGAACAATCTGACGCAAGCATATTATCATCTTTATTAAACATAATTTGAAAAGTTAAACTACAAGCAACATCCCCTTTGAAAATAAAAACAAATAACTTCTATACCTGCAACAGTCTAGTCAACTTGCTATCACGGTATGGGACATGGCCCCCTTCTTTCCGCTTCTTCTCATCTCCCAAGGCACTTATAACATTTCCAAGTGCTAGCAAACCCTTATTGATATGAATGCCTAAGACACATAAATTGAAATTATGCGAGTAAAGTAAGACAGGGAACATAAATATATAAAATATAACCTAGACTAATTCTAAAGTCAATCAAAAGCTTAGGTTTTAAAGAATCAAGATATTTAGCCAAGGTAACAGCTGTTGGACACCCTTCTAACAAAAGCTTATACTATTACATTGGAAATGTAAAACAGAATATTAGTAGTACCTTCTTTGAAACGCATGCCATCTGCCCCTGTTCGCTTTGCCCGTTCAGAACCAGCAAGGTCTACTAAATGTAGTTTTGCACACAATATGTCATCTCCAATATCATCATTATTGACGTCGTTTGCACCATGTGCAATTTTCTTTTGTTCCATAGTAATTGTAAAAATAGCATGAGAGCGACTGAAAACAAAAGATAAATTTAGTATTATATACTTTGTCTAAAATGGCGTTTAATGTCTAAAATTATAAATAAACTTAAAAATGAAAGAGTTTCACACTAAAATCAATGAACACCAGTCTATATAGACAACAATTAATAAATAATTAGATGATGAAATGTAGACCTCGATTGGCTGTTCATGTTTGTACTTCCAGTGGCCCGAGACAGAGAACCACGCGATAAGTAAGTTGCCATCTCTTCCTTCGTTCTAACTTCTGCTTCAGTCACCCCAGCAAGTGTTATCCCACCATTCACTGTTTCCCTAATTTGGATTGGAACTCTTGTAGGCACTGCTGGTTTTATGGTATTTGCTCCTTCAGCTTTTGACAGAGCTGCTGAATTTGGATCGAGTAAATCAAATACCTCCTCCTTGAATATCTGTTTGGCAGGAAAGAATTAGCTTGGCTAAGTCCAATCTGCTGTAAAATAATTACGATGGAAAAACAAATCGGATGATTTCTTTTTTTTTTTTTTGTTTACCTCAATGAACGACACTCTTATTAAAAACTCTGTGTTCTCTTTAATTGACTCAACCCTCTGAAATATATTCTCCATCACTTTAGGAATGATCCCACCGTTGGTTCCTTCACCGTTATAATTAGTCCCCATTGTATATGTTTTTCCTGAACCCGTCTGTAATTGAACAAACAACAAATACTCAAACTCAAAACTTAAAGTTCAAACAAAGATTACAGGAATTGAATAAAACCTGTCCATATGCAAGAACTGTGGCGTTATAACCGTTAAAGATTGCATCCACAAGCGGAGCCACACAATCGTCATATATTGAAGACGAAGCTGATCCCGTGCTTCCATAAACATAATCATAGGTAAACGCATGTGACCCAATTTGAACCTAATAATCAAAAAATTTGAGTTGACTTAATAAAAACTAAGCTTCCATTAAACAAAAGAAACAGAGCATTGTAACAACAACTACTCTATTAATACCTGAGGCTCTCCCGGAATGACGGTAATACAATCTGTACAGCCGATGAGAAGCTCAGATGTAATCAAAGGCCGAATATTAACAGCAACTCTCACACACTCTGCATTGTCCATCACGGATTCGTTGCAAAAACCGGAAACGATAACCTGATAACCCTAGAACAAATCCAAGCAAAAATGGGAATAAAGTCAATGGAAAACAAATGAGATGCAACAACAGTTTCTACTGCATTAATCAACGAAATGGAAATCTGAGATTTAACACAGAAACTGAAATACCTGAGCAGGAGACGCAGAATTTTTCTTTTTTTTTTTCTTCCTTTCTTTTTTCGGCTTTGTTTGTTTTTGAATGCAACAGAGAGGCAGAGAGAGAGAGAGAGAAGTGGTGGTGAATTTTGAAATATAGAGGGGATCGGTTCGTTTAGGGCGGAGGTGAATAAATTATTGAATGGGATTTGAGAAAAAGGCGCTTCAGGTCCGAATTCAAATTTGGTGGGGTAGGTCACGTGCGATGCATGTGCAGGGAATTGCAACGGCTATGGTGAGAGTTTGGACTTTTGGAAACATTATTATCCAGACATGTTGACCTCCTAATTCCGGTGGTAATGAAATTGGTTGGTCACTATGGCTTGCGTTAGTTTGTCATTTTTACTTACCAGTATTATGTCGCGTTTCTTGCCATAGTTTAAGATATTTTTTGACGGAAAAATTATTTTTGGGTTCCTAACATTTTATAGAATATGTGACTTCATTATTGCCATTTATATAAATTATTCTGTAGTCTCTTATCTATAATTTCGTCTAATCTTTTAGTTCTTTCGTTAATTTTATATAAAAAGACCCAAATAACCTTGCTATATGTGACCCACAAATATTATCATCATTTTTAATTATCCATCCCTGTCTCCTTTCCCACTGTTCCACTATTTCCTCTCACAGACCTCACCCCTCTCGTCACGCTGCAAAAAGCCATAGTTACAGGCTAATTTCTTTTGGGTTTGAATACCCATTTATTTAATTCATGCACCAAATTATTTTGGCTTTTCCATTATCTTCTTTAACGAATTCTTCACATACACAGATCTGTTTAACCTTTTTTAATTACCCATATTTTCACTATTTCCAAATTTTTCAATTTCTTTCATAAACCCAAACCATGCAACTCCATCAATTCTCAAACTGCAGCAATAATAATGCCAGAATCGGTGGTTGCATCAATAACACGTCTCTCTTCTCACTTTCTTTCTTGTTCTCCTTGCCACCTCCGCCAGAGTCACCGCCGCCAGAAGCTAAAGCCCATGTCGGAGATACTTGCTAAGGCAAAGTATGTCGTGGTGGAGCGAGCTGACTACAGCGATCTGAGCTGTGTTAGCGATTGTTGCGATAGTCCCGATTGGATCGTGGCTGTATGCTAAGTGCTCTAGACAGAGATGATTAAGAAGTAGGGATAAGGAAGAAGAGAGGAGTAACCACTTCGCAAACTGAAAGATTAGTGATTTAGGGGGTTAATTGCTCCTGTCATTTGGGAATGCATTGCTCCCAAATAATTGTTTCATTTGGGAGGTCGGCGTGGTGGTCTGTGGTCGGCTTAGTTTAGGCTAACGCAAAGGAGGAAGAGAGGAGAGAATAAGGCAAGAAAAGACAGGAGAAAGAGATTTGTAATTAAAAATATTAATATTAATATAACATTTGTAGATCTCTAATAAGGCTATTTCTGTCTTCTTACGTAAAATTAACGAAAAAATGTCAGTTTTTGGACCGAATAACTAAATAATTAGATGGAATCATTTGTGAAGGACTACAGAAAAATTTATATAAACAGCAACGATGAAATTGTATATTTTATAAAATCTTAAATACCCTAAAAATAATTTTCTCTACCCTCTATTTGATATTACAAAACAACTCAAAATATATAATTTGTTATAAATAAATTCTAAATATAATTCATTTATAAATAAATTTGTAATATTTAGAATTAATTCAAAATTGAAACTTACTTATTTTTATTTTCTAAATATTTTTGGGATAATAATTTTAAAAAGTTAGGATGATAGATAATTTTATTATAAATTTTAGATTATTTAAATTTATAAAATTTATATTCTTTAATAGAATTGATTTAACCACAATTGAATTTTTGATTTTTGTTTATAACAAACATAAAAAATTTATTTATGAGGGCATTAATAGTGTGTTGGATACATGGGCTCTGATTGTAGTCCATATGGGAAGAGTAAAATGTTGGGCCCAGCAACCAACCGCTAGAAGAGAGGGTAGTTGCAGACCGTTGAGATTCTCATGATTTAGAATAGCCCATTCGTTGCAACATTCAAATAAGACTGGCGGCTTGAATTTTCAAATTCTACTCTTAATTATTAGAAACGTTAACCGGCTTGATTTTTTTATTTTTTTACTACCTTTAACCTTTTATTTTATTTTTCTTTTTAAACTAATATATGGCCTGCTCTAAAGTGAAAGTTTTTTGCCATTTAATTTATTTATTTTGATCTCATTGAACATAAAGCATTTTTAACTCTTACATTTTTTTTTACATTTTTATGTTCAAACAAAAAAAGTAATATTAAAAAAAACTCTTACATTATTTTATATATATATATATATATATATATATATATATATATATATATATATATATATATATAATAATGTAACTATTTTAATAATAGGTAATTAAAATCTCTCTAAATTGAGAAAAAATAATAAATAAATTAAAAAATTTTGCATAAGTTAATGTAAAATAGATTCTATTATTTATCTTCTTCTGTTATTTTATTACCTCTACTTTTTCAAACAAAATCAAACCGCATTATTAAAATTGCAAATACAAAATATGATTGTTTCATTGGATACTGTTAAAGCTTTGGTTGCAAAATAGAAAAATGAAAATAATAATAAATTATTAATTTTCTCTCTATAGTTATTTTTCTTTTATGTTTAAATATAATGAATGAAAGACAAATGAATTATATTTTTTTTTTCTAAAAATAGTAAAATTTTAAAGGAAATCAAATATTATTCTTTAAAATTGATAATTATACCCTCATTATAAAATTATGGCATTTATTTAATTTCATAAAAACAGTGAAATTTTTATTTATTTATACTTATTTTCTCCCTAAATTGGAGAGATTTCGAATGTCACTTCTTTTACTAATTTCTTCCCATTTTCCAAAACAAAAAAAGAAAAAGAAAATATTTTTGTTAAATATTTTGCACAGCTATTTATTAATTTCTTTCGACGTAATATCCTTTTTAGTGTCAATGCATTCACATATTATAAGTGACAGTTGTAATATATTTGTCTTTTTTTTTTTTTGAAAAGGATTTGTTTTTTTTTTTTTTTAAAAAAAAAGGACAATTGTAAGAATTTTTAATTTTGACTTATTAACCGTTAAATTAATATTAACATAAGTATTATTGGTATAAACTCGCCATACACATGGCTTGCAAGCCCCATTCATGGATGAATGCTGACATTGACAAGGAACATATTTGTCATCTGTCTGTCCAAATATACACCATAAAATTTCGCGAAATTATAAATATTTTTGGAATTTTCGCATAAGGTGGCTTTTTATAGAACTTATCCAACTTCTAGAATATAACGACTTTTCAATTGTCGTTATTACTCTTATTTATCAGAAATTAACTGTATCATCCCCTTCCCAAATGAGGGGAGTATCTTTTCGAACAAAATGAAATCATTATGCATGCGAGGGAATGCATCTTTTCTTGTTTGAGAATGAGAGGAAAATATCTAAATAAATAATATTTTATTTATTTTCCACTGTGATATAAATATTTTGAAACTCTCTGATTTTTAATGAAAATAATAGGAAAAAAGGCAAAATAACACTTAAATAACTAAATTATATTTTATTATTTAAAATTTAAAAATAAATGAGAGTATAGTTGTCAATTTTCGATAATATTAGTTAATATTATATCTCGTTACGCACGAGAATGAAAAATAATTATAGAATAATTGATAATTTCTCATTATATTTCTTAATTATTTTCCTCCATTTCCTTTCAAAATAAAGTGTAAAAGATAAATGAACACGTTCATTTATGGAACAAGAGTTCTGTTCTACGTTGACTTGTCGGTTTGCACGTGCCAAAAAAGCATTCAACAAATATCATTAACGGAACTACTCACTCCGTGAAACGGAAAACAAACAAAACTAACTAACTGCCTATCCGTGCACGCTATGGCAACTTCGAGGCTCCAAGTCGCCACTTAAGCTCCACGGTAACAGTGAAATTTGCGGGTCGCCACGTAAACTCTGCACAGTAATAAAATAATTAGCGGTCCACAAAAAACAAATTGCACAAAATCCAAAACAAAACAATCTGATTGGACCACGTCAGCGTGACAATGAACACCCAAGGCGCACTTTAGCACAGTTCCAAACCAATTTGGTAATCTCTACTTGCAAAATGGCAAAAGCGTCCCGCCCCGTACGAAGATCTGTTTCCCATTAGAGGAAGCTACACAGGAACATAGGCAATTGTTTCGCTTGTTAAAGATAACCCATTGCCTGCTCGTTTCTTGTCCCCTTTAGAGTCTACCGAATTTTCCCGGAAAGCTTTTTCTGTTTGGTTCGGTTCTCTTTGTTGATTGGAAGAGTCTCGTCCGCTTTGTGAGAGTTGTTGAAGCACTGTTTTGAAGCACCTTTTTATGAAACGGTGTTTGTATTTGTTGTGCAATTGCGATTTAATAGTTACCAATTGTGATTATATTTAGGTGATTGCAAAATTAGGGTTTTGGCTTTGGATTAGAGCTTGAAAGAAGATGGGAAATTGAAAAACTTTGAAGGTTGAACGTTGAAAGGCGTTTTGGAGTTCCATTCGTTAAATTCTTAGGAAGTAAATCTGTGATTAGGTAGATTTCAAATTTCTGTGTTTTATCTTCTTAATTTTTAATGCTTACACCTGAATTGTTAGTTATTGGCCTACCTATTTTTGTTTGTTTATTCGCTGAAATATTGGTGGTCTATTGATCTATCTTATCGCAGGTGTTATACTGTTAGCTCAGAAACTAATACCCGTTTGATCTCTGTATACACTTTCTTTGTATAACGTAGTTTAGGTTTACTAAAGTGAAAGTTGGTTGGACCGAAGTTTTAAATTGAGATCCTGGTGGCTTCTCCACTTTGAAGTCAGCCATGACACGAGCTAGTTCGATCCAATTGTCCCTCGAATTACGGATTCACAGTAATCAGGGTTGCAATAGCCAAAATACTGTATGTAGTCTTATTTTGTTAAATGTCATATAAAAAAATGTCTTCTTTCTTTTTTTTTTTTTTTTTTTTTAAGTCTAAATGCTCACATTTAATGTTAATATTATTTTTTAACTTAATTCTCTTTCATTTCCTTGTCATCCACAGAACATCATTGGAAAGGGAACGAACAGAGTACATGTGGTTAATGTCAATCTTTCATCACGCAGTCTGGTATGTAATTTTTTATAGATTTGCAAACTTACCTGTGTAGTAATTACTATACTATGCGTGTGTGATTGGGGTTAGCTTTCTTTTTAAAAGCATGCAATTGCTTGACATTATGCATGGTTTCTTTTAGCACTGTTGTTTAAAGTTTAGCTTTCAGATGTGGGCTTTCAAGCCACAGAGATTGTTAATAGGTCTAGTTTACTCTTGTAATGCATGCGTGTATTCTGTGTATGAGTTTATGAATAATGAATTATTGAATTAGTATAGTAGCGTCTGAAACCATGGAAATTTATATATTGCATCTTCGGCGACAGGATTCTTGGACTCCTCACTTTTTAAGTAGCACACGCAGGCCAATATGCCCTGCACCTTACTGGTGCAATGCTTTCATCTGCCAATCTCTTTTGTCTCCCAGAGGAGGAAATGGGATTCCTGTTCTGAAGTCTGCTTCTGTGGTCCTCAGTAGGTATGTATATTTCTCATGTAGAAAAGTTTTTATGCATGTACACATCCATTTCCATATTTTAAACCCAGGTAAAAGTAAATGTTGTGTCAAGCAATCTCAACTGACCTGCATTGATTGAGAAATGTATCGCTGTATTACCATTTTTCAGTGGCTGTTATTTTTTAAGAATACCCTGTTCAATCTGATCATTGAATTTATTAATATTTGCAGTTGCAGCTGTTATAGTTTCAATAGTGAGACTGATTTCATTAAGATAGGTCATTGTGTAGTTATTATTCTTTTTTCGCTGATTTATCATTCTGCTTTAACTCTAATTTTAAGTGATAATAACTTTGCAATATGTATTCTAACTTCAAATGCTTAAACGCACTAAATATACATTGATATGAAACAAATCATAGTTGCACATAGACCTAAGTGCACTGCTGCACACCTTGTCTCAAAGGCAGAAAAATCCTCCAATTAAACAAGGATTTAGGCCTTTTTCTCCAAGAATGACTTTACTTTATTCTACTACTTATGGAATATATTTTTGACAGAATCTTTACTTCACTTTGATGAATTGTGTAGGTCATATGATGCCCTATGTGCAAGTCCTGTTGTGCCTAAGTTGATCCCAGCTGTTGGTATCATTGCTTTTGCTGCATGGGGTCTTGGCCCACTTATGCGTCTGAGCAGAATTTTTTTCCTCCATGTATGCTGTTTGTCTTTACTCTAGATCCTTCTGTTAAACCAGCAGTTCCTCAATTCCAGATTCATTTTAGTCAATCTTCCACCTCACCTACTTTTTCATGGCAATTTCTGCAGAAATCTGATAGGAATTGGAGTAAAAGCATTACACATTATGTTATGACCTCATATCTTCAACCTTTGCTGCTATGGGCTGGAGCAATACTCATCTGCAGGTATTTTGGGGAAGTTGGGTTAAATCTTTAAAGACACACAATTCCAGGCAATCGATTAGGAATAACTGTGATCTGCATGTCTCAGAGCATTGGATCCTGTAGTTCTAAAATCAGAAGCAAGCCAAGCTGTGAAGCAACGACTCCTGAACTTTATACGTTCATTATCAACTGTGTTGGCGTTTGCCTATTGTATATCAAGGTTTGGGCACTTGCCATTGCACTTTTACCTTTTTCGGGCTTTGTAATTACTTGTTATGATATTTGGATTTAGTTTGTTCAAGCACTTGGATGTTGATTAATTGATTAGCTTCACCGTTTTTTATTCAGAACTAATCAATGTGTTAATACTCAGTTTTAAAAAAATAATGATGACTTTATAACCTTTTTAAAAAATTGTGGTTTGCATAATTCATGAGCCTCCTTGCCAAATCTGGAAGCATGCATCTGAAACTGTCTTCTGGTGTGTTCTCTTAACCACTTAGCATTTTTTTTTTTTTTTGTAGGTTTTCTTTTCTGTTGTCAATATGTGTTTTCAGCTTTCTCTTTGTTATCATAACTATATGTTGCTTCCGTTACTGCTGGCTTTAATTCATTTCAATGTTCGTAAAATCTCATTTTGATCACATTTCTCTATTTTCTAGGCTCCCTTTGGATGTTTAGTTTCTTTTGGGGATAAAATTGTAATTTCTTTTATGGCCATGTTTCCTCTTTACAGCTTGATTCAACAGGCACAAAAGTTCTTCACAGAGACGAATGACTCCAGCGATACAAGAAATGTAAGTCCATGAATTCTACAGTTTGCTGTCTTTTGATTCATCTGCATGTCTTATAGTGCTGCCATATTTGCACCAGAAAATTGAATTTCCTCATTGAAGAGCTCTTAGAAGTTAGAGAGATTGATTAAGCATGATTGACTTCAGCAAACAAAACTAAAAAGAACCTTTAGCTTGGAACTGAATTTAGATGTTGTATCACTTAATAATGCAAAGTGATATGCAGGTTTGCTTTTTGGCAGCAACAAGGTCCAAGTAATGGTAAATGGCAATGATGTATCTCAGTCCTAGCAAATTGATCAGTTCAGAGAAATTCCTTTTTTCCTTTTGGGCTCTCTTTCCACATTTATTAACCTATTTGAAGCTTGAAGTTGACACTCTTATCCCTTTGACGTGTTCAACTTAAACCAGTAACTTCATATTGAAACAATTGACCTGCATGTAGCATATTACTTTTGTTCTGAGAGAACACAAACACTTGTCAGTACCGTATCTTAAACTTCCTTTACATTTATTAGTTATGCATCGTGTTCTCAACAAGTTTCCTTAATATAGCTTCTATGGTTCCGAAGTATTGATGCACAATTATGCCAGAGTCTTCAAATGAGAAATTTCCTTATCCATTTCCCTTAGAAACTGTCATTTATAAAGAATTTGTTTTGAAAATTATTGCATTTTTTGAATTTTCCTTTTCTGTGTGAAAATTTTTGTTTAAGAGTCAATGCAACTATAGTTTAGCTATCGGGGAGGATATGTGATGTTTAAGCTATTTCATAAACTTCTTTCTTGCCCTTGCAGATGGGATTTAGTTTTGCTGGAAAAGCTGTGTATAGTGCAGTTTGGGTTGCTGCTGTATCGTTGTTCATGGAACTGCTGGGTTTTTCTACTCAAAAGTGGGTCACAGCTGGAGGTCTTGGTACCGTATTGCTGACTCTTGCTGGTCGTGAGGTAATTAATCCAGTTTTCTATGCTGTTATTGAATTGTTTTGAAATCTTCATGTTATAGGTTGTATTTCATCCTCAAATATGGAAGATGATCTTCATTTACTTGGTTATTTTGTGCATTCAGATATTTACGAATTTTCTTTCAAGTGTAATGATACATGCGACACGGCCGTTTGTTTTGAATGAATGGATTCAGACAAAGATTGAAGGCTATGAAGTTTCGGGAACTGTTGAGGTTTCTATTTCTTCCCTTCACTAATATTGTCATAAAAATAGAAATAGGCAATATAGTAAGGCTAAACAGTTCCATAACGTATTCATGCATAACCTTCCTTCATTTGCCACCACGTACGATGAGTGGGAGTGAGAGAGATGGTTCCTTTTGCAAAGCAAGCGAGAAATGGAATTGGGTTACTTTTATCTTTTTTTTTTTCCTCATCAATATTTTATCTTGTTCCAGCACGTGGGTTGGTGGTCGCCAACAATTATAAGAGGCGATGATCGTGAAGCAGTTCACATTCCCAACCATAAATTCACTATGAATGTTGTGAGAAATCTTAGCCAGAAGACTCATTGGCGAATTAAGACCCACCTTGCCATCAGTCACTTGGATGTCAACAAAATTAATGTGAGATTCAATCTCAGTTTGCCCAGTTCTTGAGCACTTTCACTTACAGTCAATAGGATTTCTCTTTCCTCTCTCTATTCAATAAAGACAAGAATTTGATTGTGCATATTCTATGTGCAGAACATAGTTGCTGATATGCGGAAGGTTTTGGCTAAAAACCCTCAAGTAGAGCAGCAAAAGCTGCACAGAAGAGTCTTCTTGGATAATATTAACCCAGAGAATCAGGCTCTTATGGTGAGGCTTAAGTTTCCTTCTTTACTCTTGAAATTAAGATATATCTTCCCATGAAGACTTACAATGAAGTAAACACCGTTTGAAGATAAAGTCGTGTTCCTGAAGAGAAATTTCTTGCGAACTTGTTTCCTTCTCTGTGTTCTCTATGTTCGTGAAGATCAAAGAAATGTAGACATTTGGAGAGATTATACTCTTTTGGTGTTGAACACATGAAATGCATTAAACTTGTTTTTTGGACTTCATTAGGTTGTATTTCTATTATGAAAAGGTTTTGTGGTTGGCTGGTGTTTTCATTTGATACATGATGTTTGCATGTTCTTCAATGTCTTACTATCTATTGGATCGCTGATGTTGCAGGTTTTTGTGTCATGCTTTGTGAAAACCTCTCATTTTGAAGAGTACCTGTGTGTAAAGGTAAGAGTAGTTTTATTGTATAGTTATTGCATGTGATATTTATAGAAGAATTAAAATTCCATTGCTATTGTAACATAGAGCCAGAGATTCCATGGTTAATGTTGGTTATTGTTTATCTATTTATCAAATCTTTATCTGGGTGACGATATGTGCATAATGGTCATTAGTCTGTCATGTTTCATGGGTTAATTAATCAATTCCATTTGCTGCATGTTCCGACTCTTGATCTGCTGTTTTATACTAGAGATTTAGCTGACGTGGTATTAACAAATGCAATGTGACAGGAAGCAATAATCTTGGATCTTCTTAGAGTTATAAGCCATCACCGGGCTCGGCTTGCAACGCCGATTCGTACTGTTCAGAAGATATACAATGAGGCTGATTTAGATAATGTACCGTTTGCTGACACTACTATTACTCGTTCAGGAGCAGTTGCTAACCGCCCACCACTGCTGATTGAACCTTCTTACAAAATCAATGGTGATGATAAAACTAAAGCTTCAACCCGTTCGCTACGTACTAATGGGGAAAAAGATGTGAAGGCTGAAGCAGCCTCAACATCTGAGTCCAAAGCAGATGCTAATGCAGGATCAACACCAATGTCTGAGTCGAAAAGCGATAAGGTTACAACAAACACCCCTGAATATAAGGGTTCGGCAACCCCAGCATCTGATCCCCGGCAGACAAAAATGGTTCATGATAATTCAGTGCAAAACAATCCTGAAGCAAAGAAAACTAGTGGAAGCATGGAAGACACATGGAAGGAGAACATGGGGCTGAATTCTGAAGACATAACTCTGGGAAGGGCAGCACCTGAAGAATATTCAGTTACTGAATCTAAAAGAAGTGAGATTCCTTCAGCTATTTCCCAGGCTAAACAGGACGTTGATAGGTCTGCTGCATCAGCATCAGTAGCCAGGCCTCCGTTGGAGGAGAACATTGTTCTTGGGGTTGCTCTGGAGGGCTCAAAACGAACACTTCCAATAGAGGAAGAAGTTGCTCCAACTCCTTTCTCCTCAGAGTCCAAGGAACTGGCTGCAAGCCGGAATGGAGGTGGGTCCGCATCTGCTGGAAAGGATAAGAAAGATGGTCAGATGCCAATAGTTCCAAGTAAGTCAGATTGATTAGCTGGCTGAAGATAAATGGTCAAATTCTATGTGTTGTCTATGCAACTTGAGTCTTGACCACTCAAATTGTGCAGGAATGCGACAGCTGTGTTTTTTAAGCTGTCGTTATGCTGTTCATACATCATCATGGAGCAACTTTGTTTGTAAATAATTCATAAAATTAGAGCCGAAAAAAAAGGGGGAAAAAAAGGCATTGAAAAGCCAATGGGCTTATTAGCTGCAGTAAACCTCTCATTTGATAAAAATCGTTGTTACGTTATCATTTTTTAATTGCTGGTTATCATCTATCAAGATCATTCAGTGTCTCTGGAACTGAAGTTCCTAACGGTTGCAGATAAATGATCTTCATCCCACAAATATTTCCGTGTAGAGCTGCATTTGAATTTGTAACTTTACTATTGACTTTTACAAATACTTGAGGTTATTACTTGAAAAAACTAATGAAAAGGTAGAGAACTACAGAACATTGAATGATCGCAACTTAAATGGATACAGATTTAGTTGTGGTACACTTCCGTCAATGGAGCGTTTTATCTCTTAATGGTGAACTCAGTGCATGCTGGATATAATCTAGTGCAGGGCATTGAGGATGCATGTGGTTAATACTAAAGAAGCGGATACGCGTGGTTAACACGAAAGAAGCAAAAATGTTTTCATCTGACAACGAAAATAAATTTGCCAATACTTTTCTCTAAGGAAATGCAAATCCTGAATAGATTAATGGAAGGTTGATTGATAAGAAGAAAATGGAGAACAAAGAAGAGATCAGAGAAGAATCTGTAAAAGATGGAGAGACGGTCAAACTCATTCATCTATTGGTCAATCAAAACTCTTGCAAGCATCATTGTTTCAGTTGTACATTCCACCGAGTTTATGTAGTGGCCGTTGGAAAAGAGTAAAATCAATCTGCATATCTATTACCAGTTACCACAACTTCGAACAAAATACAAAACCAAAATGTTCAGAATACCAGATATATACAAGTGGGAAAAAAAAAATGACAGTAGCACATGCAAATAAATGTGCCCAAAATTGCAGATATAAAATTTCTGTATCCACCCAGTTATACTTGACACATACAATCAGGAATAGGGTATGTATATATTGATTGCTTCTCCTTTCTCGATCTAACCTGCCCTTGTCTATTTTTGTGCCCATTGACAACTGCAACCTGAAACTCTGACCACTCCATGCTCTTGTTCAGGAAAAGCGGTCCAAGCAGCAACATGTTTGGTCTTATAGTCTTCAGGTTCTGGTAAGCTCTATGTCCCAACTGCCATTAAAAGTAACATTTCATCTTAAATCCCACATTTTCAAATAAACAACTTATAACCTACTGTAGGCGATAGCCCACCAGAAATCTGTTTCCAGTTGATTCAAGCAAAAGTAAAAAAGATGGCACTACAATATTCAAGAAATACATCTTTTAAAAGAAATTTACAGATTTTTTACCAAAGCATTATGCATGTTTCCTGGAGAAGCAGATATAAAGATATCACTCTGCAAGCTCACATAATAGTCGACTGCAGCCAACAATGAAGCCTTGCCTTCAACTTCAGCCAATTCCTCTTCAGAAGCCAGGCTTTTCTTGTCTTCCATAAAGGGAAACAATTGCTTCAAGGTAGAAATTCTTGCTTCTCCACCATAAACCTGAAGAAAATTTCTTCAAGCTTCAACTTCTCATAGAAAAGAAAAAAAAAATTTCACCAAGACATATATCATTAGGCTTATCATGAAAGTCTAAATGTGAGTGCCCTGAGATTCTGTAGAACTTTGTACTTCTTTATTCGTTTTTTTTTTGGGGGAAGGAGGGAAAGACTGACCTTGTGTGAAGCAAGATAGAGACGAGTGCTATTGCTGAAACCTAAAGCTGCTAGCAGTAATCCAATCTCTTCAGGAGTCAATGGGCATCGGCCCTGACTTCTCAACTCCTCATCTGTAAACTGTGAATTTAATACCCTTCCTTGCCAAAGCACTTGGCGATATTTGGCCAGAGCAAGTTTTTCTGCTTTACCCCCACCAAAATCACAGGCAGAATGAGCAGCCATATCCTGTAAGGGTTCAGGTTAAAGCAAGAGGACACAAAAAAAAAAGTAACAACGCTAAAGAGTAATTCTCGAGCGATTAAGAGATTTCAAAAATTAAAAAAAAAAAAAAATTCAAGTGATTAATACACCACTAGTGGAAAAGTAAATTACTCATCAAGGAGGTACTGTAGTCTTCAACAATATACTGTAAGTTTCTAAAAAAAAAACTTGGAAATGCCAAAAGGTCTGTTTTCACCCTGGACCCTCATATTTACTAAGGGCATTCCAGGGCTTGTAAATTTTTGAAAACTGAAGAGAAAAGATTTCATTCTTTCAAAGGAAAAGACATCTGAATATATCATCTAACATGGTCTAAAATCTTTGTGAGTGTTACATAAATCCAAAAACAAAACTTTCTGACTTCTTAGATGAGTTCAGGGTCATACTTTATCAAAGCGAAGATGCAACACCACAAACTTTCTGGATCCCAGGTTTTCAGTATGATCTATTCTCTCCCTTATAAACTCAGTCCTTGAGCTGCCAGAAGGATTGCGGAGACGATTAACAAGTGTCTCTCCCAACGATTTTATATGAGGAACAAAAACTAAAGCTTCAAAATTGACTTTACAACGCAGGCGTTGGATGTTAGTTGGTAATTTGTCAAAAGCTAAACGGTGGGAGAATGGGGCAATAGCAGCAATTCCATAACTGCAAGAAGAAAATACCATCAGATGACATGCAATTCAATTATACACCACTAATAATTTTTAAAAAGTGGTTGGTAAATGAATACATGTTAAACATTTAGATCCCACATCATACACCAAGCAGATGGTCTTATAAAGGTTATCAGAAAAAAGAAAATGGTTTCAGCTTGAGTTCAGGTAAAATCAAGGGCCAAGCCAATGAAGTCTAGAAGTTTGGAAAATGTGATAAGGTATGACAGTAATAGTTCAGTAAGGACGATCAACCAACAAAATATGACATCAAACTGTATGATATCAGGTAAGCATTTTAGAATCTCCCAAAACTAAACAAAGGAATATCAAAACCAAACTGAAATCTCCCTCTTTCAATTTTTCCTATATATTAAGTATTCAATAAGAATGTTGCAGGAAGATTTGTCTTCAGCCATTCATTATGAATTTACTAGGAAAAGAAATGAACGATAAATTTGCAACAAAATGCCAAAAAGAGATTGCAGTATTACTATATTAGCAACTAGCAGGATATGCAAAAGGGCAAAAAGGAAAGAAGTGAACTTCGAACGGATACATAAGTTCAAGAGAAATAACCAAACAATCAACTTAACAAATCACATAGAATAGAATACTTTTTCGAGTAAGAAACTCCACAAGTTGCAATAAATCTCAACAAAATCACGTTCTACAAAATCTACCAACCTTTGCAATACAGGCAAAACATTTTCCAGATACCAGTCAGCTGAAGCATGGACAGGCGCTGTTTTGATTCTGGTAGCTCGTATACCTGTAGCATAATACTCACGTGTGCTCCAAAAGTACTTATTGGGAAGCTCTTTAACAATAAAAATTTCATCACGTAGGACATCAATGAAGTGATCCACATCAAATATATCCACAAATGAACTGCAGAAACAGATATGATTTCCATTTTAAGGTATCAATTTTAGACAGGAATTCCCAATGTGAGAAATGTTTCTAAGGCAACTCACTCCCATAAATTACCTTGAATCTTGCCAGACAGGATTCACTTCAAGGTGTGGGATCACAAGCGTTGCATTTAGTATTTTAGCAACTGCTACTGCATCGCATATCTTCAAAATAAGAGAAAGAAAGTAAGTAAAAAATATTATATAAAAAAAAAAAACCGCACCCACGATTACTGAAGTCCAAATAAAATTGGTAATTACAACAATAATCGACACATAACACTACAAAAATGTTCCTTGATAGTTACTTACTCCCATTCTTTGCTGATTCAACCCTCCATCAAGAAATACCTGGATATACCCTCGAGATGTTTGGGGCAATGCTTCAAAATGTAATGCATGTTTATTAGAAATTGTACAATCACATGCATATTATGCAAACATCACATAGACACTATTTAAACACTTACAAGGAATAGTTACGGGTTCAATGCAAGGTTTCCATCCTTGATCAGGCAAAGGAGACCAAAGCTCAGACTGTTGCCTACTGAGCTAAAAAGTAAATATTTTCACTGATTAAGGAATAAAAAAAACCACATATTAGCCCCCAAAAAAAATGAAAGGACACCTTACAATTGGGCGATTTAAGGCAGCTTTTAGAAGAGGCAAATGCCTAGGTTTTGGAGCATTCCATTCCTGCAATGCAATTCAAAATACAATCAACCCTTATAGAATCAACACACAGAGAGACAGAGGAAGGGAATGTTGGATGAAAGGAGTTACAGAGAAGAGGGAAGGCCAGGCTCGGCCCAATGGGCTGAAAAGGTGAGGGAAGAAAATGGGAAGCAGAAGGACGAAAAGACCCACAAATGCCTTTCTCTGAGACTGGTTATGGTGACTGTACATTAGCTGCTTCATTTTTCCCTGATTCGAAGTAGATACCCTAACCCTAGATTTTCTTTTTACCAAATTCGACCAAACAATGAGAAAATCAAAGCATATTTCGTATCTTTTGGAAGTGATGAAGACAGAGTGGAGGTTTCGCTTCTCTGTCGAGAAGAAGAAATTACAGACGCTGTATTTCCTTTTTCTTTTTCTTTTTTTTTTTTTTTCCTCTTCAGTTTGCAGGAAAGAGGATGGGCTATGGTGTTGGCGCCCTCACCGGTTTGGATTTACACCTTCATTTTGTTTTTCCCATGTTTTTCTCTCTTTTTTTTATTAACATGGAACTCTGTTTTTTCTTTAAATAAATATAAATATGTTCTTTAATTGAGCTTAAAAAAAAAAATCAGTAATATTTTTCAAAAAAAAAATCAGTAATAGTTAAAAAATTTCATTCAACTATTTAGTAAATTAGCAAAAGGCTCAAAGATATGTTTTTTTTATAACTTTTGCTGAAATTAAATTAATTTATATAACAAAAGCCTTTAATATTAAATTCAAAATTAATTATTACATTTACTCCTTAACATGCAGGTTTAAAATTCAAAAATATTTAAATATTAAATGTAAAGAGTATAAACTTCTTGCAAATTTAACCGTCTATTTATCTTTAATTTTTCATTTAAAAAATTTAAAGTTACAATATTTATTTTTTTCATCGTATAAATTTTATTTCTGAGCTTTTTTTAAATAAAAAAAACTAAATTATTAATATAAGTATTCAAAAAATAAATTAATTTGCAGCTGAATTAAACCCCACAATTTATGTAAAAGGTTTTTACAAAGTTAGACAAAATGAGCTAAGTCCTAAAGTGATAATATATAATTTTCTTATAATAAAAAACGATTACATATGAATATTTAAAATGATAGTATTATTTTTAATTGATTATTTAAATAATAAAAATATAAAATATTATTTTTTATCTTTTCATTCAACAATAAAATGTAAGATGTGTTTTTTCTTTTTTTTTATTTCGGCTAAAATGTTGAATTGAGAATACATAAAATTGAAACTGAAAAGTCATAAAAATTACATCATACATCTCTAGCCACCAAGACTAATAAGTACACTTATTCTATTAATAATAGTAATAAAATTTAAAATAAAAAGATTTATAAATTTTTATGATATAATATTCTCATTTCAACATTGTTAAAGATTGTATTTTTAACTATTTAATATATTATTTCACTCTAAATTTTAAATTTTATTTTAATTTCATTTTAATTTGACCTTTATATTAATTTCACTATGAACTTAATAAATTTGTGCGAGTGAAGAAGTTCGAATTAATAGTATAAACAATCTATATTATGGTTTTTAATATTTTTATTATTTCTTTAATCGATAATAAATAATGTTTAAAAATTAACTTTTTGATACATGAATACTTCTTTTCTTTTTTACAAAATTATTTCTTATATTCCATTTTCATAAAAAAAATATATATCAGTTTCTACTGGTTTAGGAGTCAAATATATTAATAGTAGTTTTGTTTTGAATTTTATAATTATTTTAAAACTTATATTAAAATCAAACCATAATAATGATTGTATTTTAACTTTTTTTTAAAAGAAATTCATATATCAAATAATTAATTTTTAAATATTATTTATTATCACTAAAAGAAAGAATTTAAAAATATTAAAAATAATAATAATAATTGTCTTTACTATTAACCTAAATTCTATCATTCAAATAAATATATTAAGTTAATCTAAGTCAAATGTCGAGTGAATCTATCTTTTATTTACAATTTTGAATATTTAATTATAATTTAGGGTTTGTTACAATAAAATGTTAAAATTATGATGAAATTAGTATAAAGGTTAAATTGAAGTGAAATTACAATAAAAAGTTGAAGTCCAAAGTAAGTCACATAAGATAAAATTAGAGTGAAATTGCAACAAAATATAAAATACAGGGTGAAACAATGTATTAAGTCTATTTTTAACTCTTGTTTAACATTTTAATAAATAAAAAAATTAAAAAAGGAAAAAGAACATTACAGTGGGTTGCGAGACTCGCAGGTTCTGTTTGGACAGAAGAAGAGAATAAACCAATGACTGTATCATCTACTTCATGTAGCATCCAGGGCAAACATTATACATTTGCAGTCCTAATTTCATGACTTGAACGATAGATATTAACACAAGAACCGAGCACTTCTCCTACAAGAGCAACCCACATGCTATTTGCTAATCATAATCGTAGTTAAAAATATAGCCATTATACTATTCACAGAATGGCATGTTGTCTAGTGAGATCCACATTCATGATTATGTTAACAAAAATCAAGGCAGATTTCCACCTGCAGCCTACTTACAAATGCAGATCCTTTGACAGGCTTCCACTGAGATTTTCCTCCCCTTCTTCATGGGGAGGAGTAACCCGTCGCCTTTTTGCAGCTTGTTCATCTGGTTCTGTCATCACAATATCATTGATCGGTTCTTTCTCACCTGATATTGCCATCACATTATCACCCATAGTTTGAATATTATCATTGCCTGTGATCTCTGCCTTCTCATCAAAGTGTTGATGCAATCCATTTTCCATTGTGTTGGCATCTTCATGCAATGTAGTTGGATCTTCTTGGCTGAAGGCAAGATCACCATTTTCATCACCATTGTGTATTCTTTCAGACTCTCCAGTATCTTCAATGGCAGAAGCCTCCAGGGTCTCGACAGAGCCAGAAGCAAGTGTCTGTGTCAAACACTTCATGTTCTCCATTGACTGGGATCCTCGATCAATTCTCTCTTCTCGACAAAGACCTACATCTTTCTCAACTGGGCGATTTTCAATAATCCCTATGTCAGAATCATCTGATGCACATTCTGATGTTTCTGGAGATGACCCATCATCCTCTCCTTGCATAGAAATCCCTGGATTCCAAGAAGGCTCAGCCCCAAAACCTCTGAGTGAATATGGAATAGAACCGGCTTGAGGTGTCATGCAAGGAATTTGTTGAAAAATTGGATCTCCAGAAGGGTAATACATGAATTGCTCCCCATTTTCTCCATCATCCTGTGGTGGAAGGTACAAATGTCAGCAAATTTATCAAACAAAAATGAGATCTAACACACACATACATATGTAATTGCAGATAATCTTAAATTGCATAGGATAAATTATTCTGCTACAGTAGTGAAAAAATATTGATACCTCTATCTGCTGCGACATAGAACCATTAAGACGGTAATAAGATGACTGGTCAAATGATGAACAGTGTGCAAGTAAAGAACCTGCAGCAACTCCTGGCTCAAAAAATTCCCTGAGAACCAGGCCTGCATCATTAACACAATCAGAATTCCTCATAGAAGATGCTTCCAATAGAGTGATTTCGATCCCTTGGCTGGTGTCCGAACTTGATAGATTTCCATGACAAGCTACAGTTGGAGTGCATCTCTCTGAAGCAAACTCGACTCTGTTCCCTTTCACATTGTTTTCTGGAAAACTACACTCTGGTTCATCACTGCAATTACCAGAAGAGAGCTCCCGAGAACAATTGTCAAGAAGCCCAGAAATTAGCCTCTGGATTAGAGTGCGCTTCAGAGAAGCCTCAGCAGGGGGAAACCAATCCACATTAAGCTGTCAAGGAAAAGAAAATCAACCATAAATAGTAAGGAAGTAAGCATATGCAGAAGATCAATCAAATGGATAGCCAAGCAGTAGGCTCATTGTAGACCATGTTTACTACAATAGAAGTTCAGAGTATCTACATCACTGAAAACAGAGGTAATAAAAGTTATATATTTCATTGTCTTATTCTCAAACTTTTGCTATGATTTGTACAATTATAAAATCAGCATGTTATCCATACTCAATTGCCCAGATTGATATGACTATCTAATGTAATCTAAAATACAGCCCTCCCTAAATGATAATATTGTTGAGGAACTTGCAACAGAGTGAAATCCACTTACGAACTTGGAAAGCTCATTTATTTTGAATGGACTGAAGTTCAGAGGAGCCTCGGCCAAAAATAGCTCCAGGTAGTGGAGCAGAAACAGGCCACAATCAAACGAATTCTCCTGCTGTGGCAACTGAAATGAATATGTATTAAATGTCAGAACAACACAGTATGCACTTAAAGCCAGTTCTTTTGTATGCATTCACATAAAGAGGCTAAAGTGTAGCGTAATAATGTTTTAAATTAACACAAATAGGGATTTAATATATTATGCAACAAATCAAAAATAATTTTGCTTGAACTCTTTTGCATCAAATAAGAGTAGAAATAACTAAATTTTGTCAACAATTTAAATGAGTTTGGAACTTATGAAAATGAATAGCAAGAAATTGTTTCCCTACTCGGCTGTAACTAGATGATGCTTGTCGCGATGAAATCATCCATCTATGAGTAATCTATCGATTTCTCTTCCTTACTACTCAAAAGCAAATTGTTTAAGCTGTTATAGAAACTTAACTTTTTGCTTTAGCCTCATATGCCTTAACAACAACAACACTAACAACAACCAAGCTTAGTCCAAACTAATTGAGGTCAGCCGCATGAATACTTTGTTTCAAATATCCGCTATGGTCAAATTACTATCAATGCAAAGCTAATTAATATAGGAAAACATTTCAAAATTATCATAGTGCTGTTACAATTTGCAATACTTTCCAATTTGGAGAACACAACTTTTCCAAAGGCCTGAATGTTGGTATAAAGTTAATTTGCAAGCCTGAACCAAAGATATGTGAAACCAACCCTTACACGCTATTCCTTATTATGATACCTCAGCTGCTAGAAGTAACTTAATTGCCAATTGATTTTGTTAACACTACTGACTACACTTCAAACTGAAGTAGCTAAATATCAGTCAGTGGCGTGATACCTCAAGTGGGACAAACCGCAAATTCAAAAATTTTGAAGATAAATCTTCTGATGTCTCCTTTTGTCTTGCTTTCCACTCTTCCCATAGGTAACTGTGAATTCCAGGAAAAAAAGCAACAAATAAGTGACAGCATGCAGCTTCCAGGAAAGTGTCTTTGTTCAAATGTAAGGCTATCAAAGAAAAGACAATAAAGAATGAAGAGGAGAAGTTTGTCATAAATGCATGTGCACCAAAATCCTGGTGAAAATCAACATTATATGTGACATTTTAGCTGAATGTATTCAGGCAGGCATCAACACAAGTTTCATATTTTTTTAATATACTAGTCCAGTCCTAGATAGAAAATGATATTTGCGCATTTCCATCAAAGCACTTTACAAAGAAATCATTACAATCTCCCCTAAACTAAGTTAACATTTCAGCTAAAAGAAACACTAGATGACTTGACTGGATTATTAGGAGCAAAATGCCTTTTCACTCACCCTCTAGTTCAAACGCCACTTAAATAGATAAAATCATAAGAAACGAATACCATTATGGTAGAAAGAAAATTGACAAGAGTGTATTTTCCAATTCAGCTCAATAATCAGAGATGCTTGCAAAGACGAGAATTTTAACTCAGGATACCTTTGAACAAGGTTTTTGAGACCCGCATGAGTTCCTTTGATAGAATCCATATGCAATATGCATGGCACCCTAAGGGAGGAGTTCCGCAGGTCTTTATCTGAAATACAGTACAATTTATATGAATAAAAGGCAGCTTTCCAAACAGACATCACAGAAGACCTCTCAAGAACTCACCGTTGAAACCAGCCACTTCACCAGGATGGCATATTACTAACAAACTCCAGTGAAGACTGACATAAAAAATTACATATTGCATCAGTTTAAATACCAGTAAAATTACATCTCAGAGAATGCACAAGGTTCTTTTAAATCCACTTTCTTACTTGAAATTCACAGGGATGAAAACATAGTCTTTTCCAAATATATCCACTTTCCTTGTCCACTTATGAACACGTAAAAAAGCAGCCCTGCCATCTGAAGCACTGGATGGATCTTTGTCTAGATCAGCAAGCTTACGAAAGAAAAAGCTATTAAAAAAATGGAACCTAAGCTTTTCTTCAGGTGGAATCTGATTCTTTAAATACCTAGCAACCAAATAATTGAAAAACAAAAGACATTTAAGTGTATAAACAATCATAGATAATGAAAACAAGTTACAGAAGTTGCAGATAATGTAGGAGCTGAGCTGTAATTCTGTCATATTGCCATGCCAATGAAGGCTAACTATGTCATTACTTGAATATATAATGATCATGTCTACAACTTAAACGAAATAAATAATAAAAATGGCCTAAAAGGCCTAACCTATTTTCTAAAACTAATTTCTAAAATTGGAAATGCACAGGTATTTGAAAGAAAGCATATGATGCAAGAAAAAGGACTTACTTGATATAGAAGTCAATAATTGTGTCATTGATAAATGTCTCAGGTTGAAGTAGATCAAAATCTCTCTTACTAATGGAAACTGCATCTGAATCCCCTTTTGGATAGACAACATCTTCAACAGCCTCGTCAAAACTGCAATTTCCCAAGAGGATTTAGCAACATGTTATAGTTTTTCAAAACAAATGCATGTACATTTTATTCTCCATTTCAGTGCTACATAATACTCGTATCACAGACAATACAATAGCATACACATTGTTTCAGAGGCAAACTATGATAAGGATAAAATCAATGCACAAAAGCACATCACATCACATCACAGGCTGATTTGACAAAAGTAGCTTTGAA
This sequence comes from Jatropha podagrica, assembly GCA_947857235.1. Taxonomy (NCBI): domain Eukaryota; kingdom Viridiplantae; phylum Streptophyta; class Magnoliopsida; order Malpighiales; family Euphorbiaceae; genus Jatropha; species Jatropha podagrica. The sequence continues at coordinate 90,813 of CANUEP010274405.1, forward strand.
ACACGAGTTGCAGAATCTTCATGAGAAGACATTGCGGCTAGGCGAATGAACTCCCTTGGAAACTCCATTGAACATTTCTTAAAGCATTGCCATTTGAAGATAAAGGCAGCTCCTAGGAAGTGCTTGCGTATCTAATTGAACAAAAATGGTGATATTGTTCCTCCATTAATAAAAAATTTTCAAAGGCTCTTGAATAGATTTACATTTTTATATTTTCAAAAGAGGGTAAGAAAGGACAGTAACAAAATGAGTTTGCTCAAATATAATCACATAAGCTCTGACTCTGACAGATGTGAACTATGACAAGGACCATCAAAAGTAGTTTACATGATATTTGGGCACTCTGTTACAGGAAGCCACCACAAATGATCTCTCTTCTATGTTTCTTATTATTGGCAGAATTTGAAGCAAATAAAAGTCCGCTTTTCTTTTATTCTTTTCAATTGGTATAGTTCAAAACAAACACTTCATTCACCTTGCCTTGCACCCTTGAGACGACATGTAATATCCATTTATATTTTTAATCACATACACGTATTCCATGATATTGAGTACAAATTATTTTAAAACCAAAATTTATTGCACCAAGGTACAAAAGTACAAAGTACAGTTACATAATTAGAATTAGAAACACTAATGAATATGAACAGCAGATGAGAGACAACAGGTGGACAAAGAAGCAAAAATATACCACCAAAGCCCCAAAAGTTATGTCATATGAAAATTAGAGAAGAGTAAAAAGATAGCTGTCACTCACGTTGGAAAATAAGACCTCTGTCGATGTAAGTCCGCGCCATCTATTGTGCCATCCATACTACAAGCAAAACGATGAAATGTTCAAGAAAAATAAAAAAGGAAAAACTAAACAGCAATGAAATTATCAACAAATAAATGAGGCAGTGAGACAGTTTGCATCCTTACATTGCAACCCATCATAAAATAATTTGCATTCATTTTATATAATAATATTTAATAATAATTAAATTTCACTATAATAATAGTTTTAACCAATCAATCTTCATACAAAGAAGAAAAATCTATTCAATTACATTAATCTATGTGGGAACAATGTTCTAAAAACCACCACTATTATACCAGCAATATTTGAAAAACTTACTCTCCCACAATGGTAGACAAAGCCAAATATTTAACATTGACCGATACAATCTCTTCCAGTTTCCCAGACCAGTTGGGCTCAATAACTGCAAACTCTAGCTGCTCAACCCCTAATAGATTTTAAATGGAAAACAAAATCAATAAAACAGGAATTTGAAGTTTCAAAGAACTGTAGAACAATGAAATCATACGTGATATTGAAAATTTCGAATGAGGAAAACTAATAAAAGCTACATTCTAGATAGCAACTAGATTACCATAAACTGAAGCCAATTGTATGTATATAGTTTGATTTTTTATTTTTTTATATCCGGAATTAAAGTGTTAATGTCTAATATGTATCGTGAGAATATAGAGCGGTCAGCGCAAGCTCAAAAAATAAGGAGAAACATCAATAATTTTCAGGAGAAAATGTTACTGAAGTTAGTTTTAATTACATAATATATTAAAATAAACAAAATGCACGAGGCACAAAATCTCTTTAAGGCTACCAGCCCATACCATAGGCATTAGTGGCTTGAACAGCATCCTTTGACAGTATGTCAAGCTTAACAATGACAGCTCCAGACTGCAAATAACACGCATAAGAAACTAAAGCTTTCACAAACTAAGCATAATCCAATTCACAAGATACCCCTCTAATGTTAACTAGAGCTCACCCTTTGAAGTTGTTGCGACTCAATATGAAGAATATCATCAATTCCCCTCTCAAAGCTAAAGATTCCCTCATCTCCATGTGAAAGCATACCACTGATTTTGATGCCATCACTAGAAAAAGTCACCAGGCATCCAGTATGGTAATTATCCCGATATAAAACATAATCAACTCCAATATTTACGATATCCTGCAAGTTTCACAAAAAGGTTTAGTCAGCAATCTTGAAGCTTTTGACCACTAAACAAAATCAGACAGTAGCCTGAATGTTAACAGCACACAGAATATCACTTTGAACAGAAGTAGATCCTTCCTTCTACAAGCAAGCAACAACACAATATAGACTAACAGTGACATGTAATGCAAATATCCATAAAATAGTATAAGCAAAGATAATTCCACAGAATGCCATAAACATCACTTACTAACCAAAAAGAAGTATAGCAAACTAAAACATAAAGTGCATGTGTGTTTTACATTAAACAAGAAATATGAAAAAGAACATTTTGCCCCCCAATAGCATCTGAATAAAACAGACCCAAAATGCTTCTAATACTGGGGCAACCAACTACACCCAATGATGCAGATAAAAAAACCAGAATTTACGTGACAGAGGATATATTAATTAATTCCATGGTATTATAGAAACATGCTATGAGTACAAGGCCATGTGAGAGCAAACTAAAATGAGAAAACCAACAAACTATCAAGTGAATAATCCAAAGATTTGAAAAGTTTGGATCTTTCAAACAGAGATGTCAACTAATTTTCAATTTAGTAATCTTAGTTTCACTCATGAAAGATAAAATAATATACCATTTCTGATGTGCTGAAACAATTATCTGATGAATGACCGTTTAAAGTAGCTGAAATCATGCAGCAAAGTACAGTAAGATATCAAAATACATTATTTGAATGTCCATGGACAACACACCACCCAGTAAATAAACATCAGGAGGAAATACCACCATCCTCTGCAACTCCAGAAGCAGGACTTGATGGAGAACTCTCGTTCATGCTTCCATCAGCATCTGATTTCAAACCAACTGGTCCACCCTGCAGTTTTTGGACAAAGTACACATGAATTTTGCATAGAACAGCAAAGGGGAAAAAGAATGATCCCAGGATTCAAATTGTAATTTACTAAACATGTGAAAAGCCCAAGTACATTGGATAGAGAGTCTGCGAGGGCACCATTTGATTGTCTTTTCCCAGGTGGCCGTGCTTCATGGCATGAAACCCCTGCCTCCTGCTCAGTAGAACTTTTGGGTTCATATTTATCCGTCGTAGAACAAGGGTCTTTCTTACGACTCAGAGATTCTGATTGGAATGCAGCATCTACGATAGAATTGTCTTCTCTGGAACTAAAGTCCTCTCCAGCCATTCCCAAAGGAGCACATGTAGTAGCATTATTAGCAGTATTATCGCATCCAATTTCATTGGCATATACACAAGTTATACTCCCAATTTCCTTTTTCCTAACATCAGACTCCCGGGTAACTGAAGACACAGCTGAGAAAATTATTTACAAAATGAAAGGTGTTTACCATGATTACATCATCAATAAATTTTGTAAATATTTACCAGTAAAGTATCAAATCAACAAGCACAAGTACATGAGATCAAAACAGTGACATCAAACATGAAACAGATGGACATTTATAAGAATAGCAGAAGGGTTTCAGACTTGCCATGATTCTATAAGCAACGTGACAATTGAAATTTCTTATTGCATGATAAACTCATAATGACAGAATTGCCACAATCCACAAAAACAGCTCTATAACACCAAATGACAGAAAAAAAAAATCTAAATTTGAAATAACATGAGTTGGGAATAAGAAATTTTTAAGGTAGAAGTCTTCCCACAAGATGTTCTAGAATCCCTCTGCAAATTTCTAACCAACCTCAAGAAATAAAGGCTTTGTAACTTGACTTTAATCCCCTTCCAATCTATCAACAATTCCGAGTTTCGACACCACCAACCTCATTATGCAGAAACAAACGAAGTACGTAGCTCTTTGTAAATGAAAAAAAAAAATGCTTGACCACAATGGAAAAGCTAAAGCACAGATCAAGTTTCAACAGCAGTTCATGATAGAATGGTTGACGAAATAATTCATTTTAGCATATCAAACAAAAAAAATAATAATAAATGAACCAATAACCTATTGCATTGAAGTCTTAGAAGCAAAGACACTATATTGTGCTCTAGAAATTTCTTCCGCATAATCTTGACATGATAAAAGTGTATTATTTCCCTAACCAGCTCCCAGAGAAGATGTCACCAATAAAATCATAATTGGGAGTTGAGGAAGTCTTACAACTTGAAGTTACCACTGTAACCGAATCAAAATAATGAAATGCATTGATTTGGTAATCCAATTCCCAATTTGCAATACCGAACAGACAAACTTATTCAGCCACAATTCGAGGCCGTTTTCACAATTACCTTCTATAAAAGGAAACCCTTGAAACAACCAGCGAAGCAAAAATAAAAATCGAGGGCCAAAACAGAGAAAAGGAAAGCATAAAGAAACGGTACCGCATTCGAGGGATTCGCACTTCAAAAAGGCGGGATTGTCAAGGCTAGGGTTTTTAAATTTGCCAACGACTTTACCAGCTGCGAATTCAGCCAGCTCGTCTTCTTCCTTGAAATCGAAAACTTCAAGGCCGTTCTTCATCGCTGAGAGATCCGAAACTCAAGTAACTCGAGTCAGCTATTGAGACTCGGCGAGACGAGGAAAAATATCTATCGACACTCACTGAGTTGACCTGTATGGGGTTTATAAATTTCAATGATGATCGAAAGAGGGAGAAAGCAAGCTAATTTTTGTACACGGGCAATGGGGCAATTGGAGGAAAGAAGGACAACGTTTATGCTTGAAAAAAAAAATAAAAATGGAAAAATTTGTTGGAGTAGATGGATTACGCGTGAGGCATTTGAGTGCACAGCACGGTTTAATCGGATGAGATTAAAACTGTCTTTTTTACGACGTCAACGGGAGAGATGCATTCACGCGCTATTTGGTAAATCGCGTTAATTTTTGAGTGTTGTAGTTAGTTAGTGTCTTATGAGTGCATCAGCAAATTAATTGCTGTATGGGTATTAGTGTACTTGTCTCATAGCCGGATTAAGCATATGATTATCTACTTATATATATAATATTTTCTTAAAATACCTATATTATTCTAGTTTTAACATATTCTTAAATTACCTTTCAAAAAAAAAAATGAAATTCTTAAATTAATGAATTTTTTTTACATACTTTTAAATATTTATTATTAACTAAGTACTTCAACTACTTTAAAATAAAATTCTTTTATATAATTATATCAAATATTTCATTATATTTATTTTTTTAAAATTTATTATATATAAAAAAATTATTTTTTAGATGAAAAGTGAAAAAAAAATAGTCAATGTTTATGTGTAAACAAGAGCTTTAAATAATTGTGCAATTCAAATATAATAAATCAATTTAAACAATCAATTATTTTCATAATAGGAACCTAATATTTGTGGCCGTTATGATGCCTCTCTAATACATTTGATTATTGTTCTAATATGATTTTTCATTTAATTATAAGTTTTTAAATGGCATTTCACAATTTTTAAAATTATTTAAGTTTTAATTAAAATCTTAGTAATTAATACGGTATAAAACAAATTGAGTATCTATTAAATTAAATGTATATAACCTACAAATGTACTAAATTATAATTTGATAATATCTAAAATGATAATTTAATGATTATTAATTTAAAATTTAACAATTAATAAGCTGCCAATTTTGTAATATGATAATCTAACTTTACAATCGCTTTATGATGTTTTAATCAAATGAATTTATAATTGTGGGTATTATTATTAATTTATAAACGTATTTTATGTTAATGCAAATTATAAGTATATTCGGACTAATAGATAGGTCGGTTTAAAATTTTAATTGTGTGATGCAATAATGTCAAACTCATGACAAAGCTTCAACTACTGAATTAAGCATATTAATTTGTAACTCATGATCATAGGTAGATCAATCTCAAACATTATCTATGTGACCTAACTGTGCTAAAACTCATGATCGAAGCTTCTTGCCATATAAAATGTAAATATTCATAATCGGAGATGCTTACACCGAATGAGTAGATCAAATCGGATATTCCCGACATTATAACTAGTTGTCCTAGATATTATAGTCAATAAAATTATACATAATAATTGATAATAATAATAATAATATCATCATAAAAAATTTGCCATCTATATATAATTATATATGAATATTATAATATATATTACTATATTTTGCTAAATTATATACATGTATATATTACTGTGTGTATGTATATATATTTCTTAATTTGTACGATGATAATAGTATATAATTTAGATGATGGTATAGTTATATTCTATTAGTAGTATACAATTCATATTATATATATATTAACAAATTGTAATCACATTCTGTATATAAAAATTGCAAAATTAAGGGATAATATTATGATTATTATTATTATTATTATTATTATTATTATTATATATAAAATGTTATATAAGTCCACAAATTATAACTACTATATGGAATGGACATTCAACGGGCACGAAGGAAACAAAATTGGGAGTTGAACTGAAATTTATTAATCACAGCTTCCCTTTCATGTATTTTTTCAAGTCATCTCACACGCTGCAATTACCTTTTTGTATGTATATTACCGTGACTTGTAATTAACGGTTCCATACGTCATTTTCTAAAACAGAATAGTGTATTTCTACAAACGCATAACCGGGACCCGCTAGTTTTGATCTAAGATCACTTTGCGTACCTCAAAGTTCACTTGTAGCGGATTCCACAGTACCCATCAGTTTCCACCGCCCCGTCCACTGCAAAAACCTTTCCAGGTTAGCTCTTTCTTCCTATTTCTTTCTTCTTTCGCATCATCGCTAAATTTTGCCCGTCCATTCGATGAACAACTGAATAAAAGCATACAATCGCATTGTTTGATTTCTGGCCTTTTGTTTGAGTAGGTATGATGGATCCATGGCGGATAGTGTTAAGTGCAGCAATACCAGCAGTAATTACAGGGCAAGCGATCAGGAAGAAGAAAAAGAGAGCAAAAGAGGAAAGGCTAAAGAGAGCAAGAGGGCGCGAAAAAAAGCTCTGATGAAATATTTGTTTGCGAGAGAGCATGCACATCGAAGAGAATGGTGAAGAAGGTTGGTGCATTTTCTAAAGACCCAACTATTGATACTTGAGTTACTGTGTGTAGTGTTTCTGAAATTGACGCTTGCGCTGATGCTTGTGCAAGGACTGTTTGTGTTAGTCAACATCAAGTGCCTAATTGGAATGATGTTTGCTTAAGAAGGTGTCGAAGCGAATGCCTTAAGACTTTCCAATTCCTCCTCCCTTAATTCCTGAGAGATCAATGCAACCTTTTTTTCATTTCTTGGATCTTTTGGTTTGAGGTTGGATATTAAAAGCATCTTCAATTTATTGTTGAAAATCTCAAGCCTTCATATACTTGAAGTTTCTTCATTAGAAGATTAAGAAATGGTGTATTAATATAAAGTTTTTACCAATAGATGGGAATTCAGTTCTTTTACCAATTCATACAAACCTTGTTCAAACCCATGTGATAGATGAAAGTCTTACCTTATCTATTGTCTATCTAGCCACGATTCATGAGCATGCTAGATAGAAATACAAAAATACAAACCATGGTATAATCAAAATGTACAAAGCAACGGTGCTCCATAACTCATAGCAGGGAGGTAAAACCATCAAATAGGTGGTTTCATCCCCAAATGACCTTATAGGACATGGCTACAGCGATTTCATTCATAACTTAGACATCTCTAATTATCCACAAACTACAAGGTGCAGAGCATGAAACAAATGTTAAAAGCATTCAAATTTTGGCCTGCAAATAACATCATAAGAGTGTTCTTTATTGTCATAAATGACAACCGGTGTTAAAAAAGACAGCTTCTGACAAAACATAAACTGACTCTAATCTAGCCAAAGTTCAAATCTTCCACTTCAGTTGGAAGATAAGAGACCACATTTTTGGTCTGTTACCAATTATACTAGTCTCTCATCATGTTTGGAGAAGACAGATAACATGCCCTTGCCTTATGATGATCAATGACAAGGTGAGGGAACAAAAAAGGGATTATCACTAGTTCCTCGCGGACATCTTATACCAGGAATAAAAAAAAGAAGAGGATAAATAAAACAGAGACCTCAATTTCCTTCGTTACAGACCAAAATCCACCTTTTTAGGATGAGATTACAGAAATCAAGTAGTGATAATTATATTACGAATAAATTGAAAAATGGTTATTGCACTCAAATAAACTGCCATATGCCAATATGGTGATCTTACATGTTCAAAGCTTTGAACACAAAAGTATAAAATGCATATACTTGGCTACGTAAAGAACAAAATTACGCACTTTCAAGATGTACATGACCAATCAGGGCACAATTCTCCAATTCACAGTGAGAACTTGCTAAAATGACATTGCTACATTTCATAACCTTAATTAACAAGTTAGTCACAGTGGGTAAAAACATCTAAACTCTACAAACAACAAGAATGAAAAAAGAAGGGGAAAAAAAGCGACAGATATCACTACAATAAGTTAACAACAATACCTATTGACTTGTCCAAAGTGTGCCAGCTATAAAGCCCTCTTGCTTGAGACTTCTATACCTATACCATTTCAGGCCATAAAAACTTCCTCCATCTTTTCTCATTCCTTCTCTTGCAATTTATATCAAACATTTTGTAGGGGATATTTTCTTGGCCTTCCCCTTTTTTTTGTGACAAACCCAGTGCCACTCCCATCCGAACTCCCGACAACTCCACCACCTCTACCCGCCCCTGACCTGACCGGTGTTGGAGCTGGAGCTGGTGCTGGTGCTGGTACTGAAGTTGGTCTCGCAGTACCATTTCTATCATCTATTTGGTTCCCAGAGGTAAAGACTGGCTGTGTAGAGGTGCTGCCATCATTTTTATCACTACTTTGCTGCCCCGGGCCAAAAATTGGAGGCATCCAGTTTGGAAAAACAGAGGCAGCCTCCGACCCGGAGGTTTTCGCACCACTTTCTGGATTCCCAAACATAAAGCCCAAAGGGAAAAAACCCCAGCAGCAGTAATAAGCGTCCTTGCCGGGTACTAACGGCGGTAACGACGGTATAAACGCGGCGTGAAACGCCCTCTGGCAATTCTGGCATCTTAAACAACAGTCCTGGTAAATCCGAGGGTACTCATATAAAATATAACAATATGGACAAGCAGTCCAAAAGGAAGATAGCTTCATCCTTTGACTCCGATCCGCTGAGCTATTACTACTACTAACAGAAGTTTTAACGCTCTCGCCTGTTTGTTTCTTCGATGCTGGTCGCTGGCTCCTTCTGACCGGTAATTTTCCCGAATTTGCTATATCAACCCTAGAAAACAAGCTCAATTCGTTGTCGTATAGTGATTTCTTAGTTGAATCCGATAAGACAGCCCAAGCATCTGCGACGAGCTTAAAAGCTTGATCTGCGAAAGGGAACTTGTTCTTGTCTGGATGGAGAAGTAATGCAAGCCGACGGTACTGCTTCTTTAATAGATCCTGGTCATCGGACCTGCGGTCAATTTGCAAGATCGCATACCAATCGTGGTGGTTGTTAATGCGCTTCTCCGCGGACCAAAGGACGTCGGCCACGGCCAAGATCTGATCTGAGCCTTCAAGTAGGGGCTCTGTTTCTTGGGCCAAGACGGCGAAGTCTCTTGTACCGTTGAAATCACGGGATTGGAGGAGTTTCTCGGCGACTCCGAGCAGGCGCTCAGCTTCGGCCCTGTTGGTGGTCCTGGAATTTTCGTTCATTTTTCTTTTTCTTTTTTTTTTCCGGTGGGTTCGGGTTGAGAAATGAGAAAAAATGGAAAAGCAAGAAAACGATGGGTGCGCTATGGTAGGGCGGTCAGTGGCTGCACGCCATATTTTGTAGGTTGACTAAATCGGCCTCTGTTTTTGGTGATATTTTCGATGAGTAATAGGTGGTGGGCGGGATCGATCGAGGGCCTTTGGTCATTTCGTCATATAATTCTAAATTTCAAATCAGGGGATGCTACTAAGTAGGGGTGCACAATTGACAAAAAAACCAAACCGAATCAAATAATTTGATTTGGTTCAATTATCAATAAATTCATTTTGATTTGTATCAGTTAATTATAAATAGTAATTTGATTTTTCCGGTTATGATGTGATTAGTCTAAAAAAATTTTAGTTAATCCAAATTAATCAAATTAATACTCAAGATATGTATTTATTTTATCTCAATTTTTTTGCGAAATGTTAGTTTTTACCCCATATTAAAATAAAACCAAGAGTGTAAACTATAGTTATATAATTTTGTGATAGGCGACAATTATATAATATAACTTTTAAAATTATTGACAAAAAATATCTTATTTAATTGGTTGTTAGCTGTTATTTTGTGACTGAAAATTTAATAAGTTTTTCTTTTAAGTTAATTAGATTAGTTATTATTCGAATAATTTGATTTAGATATGATAACCTTTAAAAATTTTATTTTGACATTCGTGACTTGTTGAATTAATTAATTAATTTTACTATTTATTTTTTATTTTATACAATTGTCTATAAATTTATAAACATATGTATAAAATTGCTTTAAGAGTGTAAACTGCAAATTTGGCCATATAAATATATATATTGAAAAATTTTGGATTTGAATATTTTTTTCATAATCAGTGTGGATTAACCAACTGAAAATATCAGTTCAGTTATTCGGACGATTGTGGTTTTTTATAATAAAACCACATATTATTTGGTTCGATTATCTTTTATAAAATTCAGTTATATTTGAATTGAATTATTCAAGTTGGATTGGCTCGAATTAACCGAATACTCACCCCTGTTATTAAGTAAGAGAAATATTTGTGTCAATCACATCGTTAAACCACTCAAATTGATGAAATCGATTCAAATTGTTACTTAAAAAGCCGAATTTTTCATTTGGTTTGCAGTTTTGAAATCAAAATTGCTTAAATTGAATCAAACCATTACATATATATCAACTTTTAAATAATAAATAATCTAATTCAATTTTTTCAACACAAATTTCCTCAGCATTAATTATTTATATTGGATGACAAATCATGGAATTAGTTTAGTAATTAAGTAATAAATTCATACTAATTAGATAAACTATATGATTTTCTATACCATAAAAGTGAGAATAAAATGAAATAATGAGATTTTCGATAGCGTCCTTAATGAAATTTAAGATATCTTAAAATAACGTTAGTTGTAATCAATTAAAAAATTATATTTTATTATTAATATATTTATAAAATTATTTTTATATCAATAATATATTATCACTTATGCGAAGCGTGAGATATCTCGAGTTTGAATTTTCTAGATCACATGTGTTTTTACTAATTTAGTGAGTGAATAATTATTCTTTATTAATAGCATACCGTGTTATTTTTGCTCATTAGACCTTCTAATGGATTAAAATAAATTATTTTTAAATAAATACATATAAATAATTAAGCAATTAAAAATCTAAATTTTATCTTTGTTAAATTTGTTTTATAAACACATATGATAAATGATATATTTAAAAATATTTGTATATTTTATTTATTAAATATTTAATTCTTTTTAAATATAAATAAAAAAAGAAAATATTATCTTTTATCAATGTTCTTTTTTCTTTGTACTTATATGATTTGATTGGATGTTTAAAATAAAATTTTCAACATAACATATATAATTTTTAATTTAGAATATTTGTAAGATTTGATTGAATATATTTTTAAAAAATATATAATTTTAAATATAATTTACAAGATATGGAATTTTGAAATTTTTAATTTAAAATTATATATAATATTTTATTAATATATTTATATATCTATATATATATATATTGAAATATTTTTTTATTAAGTGATTTTTGAAAAATTTTTATTTTTAATAATAATTTTTTTTCATTATTGAATAATTTGTAATTATTATCATTTTAATTTTGTAAGAGATTTATCTCTTTGTAATAAATATATTATTTAGTTATGATTAAATATTTTTAATTTTCTTGATATTTTTTTCTCCTATATCTCAAATCTGTTTGATTTAAAAGAAAATAATATTTAAAAACCTGAAAAAAAAAATAGAATTATATAGTTATGTTTAGGTTATTTTTTAAAATTTTAAGAATTTATTTGCATGTGCATTCCACTAGGTAAATAATATTACTAACGTTGCAAAAATGACTTCTATCGTGAATTCAAATTATGTTTTCAATCTTTTTTTACCTAAAAAATAATTTATTATTATTATTATTCATTATAATTGTATATAGATATTAATTTGAAGTTAAAGAACAAAGATCAAAGATCAAAGATTGAATGATTACTTTTCTAAGGGGAAATGGTTAAATTTAATATTTTAAATCATTTTAAAATAAATTTAAAGGATTAAAATTAGTTCAAAAATCAAATATGATAATTTTAATTAGTTCGAAAATCAAATATGATAATTTTAATCCTTTCAAACAAAATCATAAATATAAGAATAAAGAACTAAGACTGGAATAATGTTATGAGCTCTTTAATAACATTCACCAAATTGATAATAACCTTTATGATGGAAATGACTTAAACTCCCTTCATCAAGAGATAAGAATACCAATTATACGGCACCCGATTATTATAAAAAAAAACAATAATGTGTTTTTAATTTTACACTGATCTATATTAAATGCAATAATTATCTGTATAATTTGTTAAATTTATTTAAGAGAATTAATTAATTTTTTAATTAACATGTAATAATCTTATATTTAGAGATAGAGGAAGTATTTAATTATTCTCTCCTATTATTATTTTCCTCCATTCACTATTTTTCTCCTTTCTTTTCTAAATAAAATGTAAATTTTCTCTATTCTTTTGGCAAAATAAGACAATTGGTTCGTATAACGGTAAACAACCATGATTTGCAAAGCTCATTATCACGAGATTCTTTACCTTAGTAATTAATCCATCCTCACAAATCTTTTGCCCTTCTCTGCTTCTATAGTCTAACGTTGTAAGATTTAGTAATGTAGGATTCCACAATGTTTTTCAATTGAAAATGCTAATAAATATATATATTATATATAAATGTGAAAATAAGAGAAATAAAATTTCTCAATAAAATTTACAATAGTTTAAAATAACATTAGTCGTAGTAAATTTAAAAATTACTTTTTATATTAACGAGTTTTTAAATAAGTGATTCAACATTTTTCTTATTTAGATAAGGCTGAGAGTTCGATCATCATGGATAAAATAATATTTATTAATCTCGGAGTACTTTTGGTTAGCAGGGAAATAAATATTACATTTTATTATTGTTTTATTGTATACAATTTCTAAAAATTATTTTTTAAAATAAATAAATATGTATATATATCTAATAAAAAAGAAAATATATATATATTTTTTATGTTTATAGGAAAAATTGTGAGTTTATTTAAAGATGACATAACATTTTTTTATATAATTTTTTTATCATTTAATTAACTTATTTGTTTAATTTAAATTTATAATTTAAAATAATAAAGAAACAAAATACTTGAGTAAATTCATTAAGTGATCAATTTTAGATCATAGCATGATTTATTTTGTAATTTTCATTTATCGATTTGACATTTTTTTATTTTTTAAAATCAAATTTAATTAAATTATAAGGTTTCCATAGTTTTTTTTTGAAATTCAAATTGACAATTTTTTAATATAATTTATTAATTTGATAGAGTAGGAAAAAAAAAATATAACCATTAAAACATAGCATATCAAATTACAAAATGTAACCAGAACCTATTTTGAACCGAAATAGGAGCCTACGGTGGGACACATTAAGGATTCGGAAACAACGAGAGCGCGACTAGACTCCAACACCAAGTGGAGGGGTTAAGCTATTGGGTAATTGACAGTTTGGGCCCTAATCTGACCCAATAGGCTTTGGCCCAAAAGGTAATAATAATAATAATAATAATAAATAAATAAGTAATTATTAACCTTTGGAAAAAAAAAATAATTATTAGGCTTTTGCTGCCCACAATGTACATAATCATAATTCTTTCTATGGCCAATAGAATGATGAGAACAATGGGATTTTATATCAATTAAGTTTGAATGAAAAATGGGATTTGTGCTAATCTTTCAGCTTTATTTATTTAATTTTAAAATTAAAGGTAAAAAAATAATTTAGAATTATATATAAGTAAAAAGAATATAGAGACTGCATAAATAAATCTTCTAAATTTATGAGCAAACATTTATCATACTTTTAAATTAAATTAATTTGTAAATCATACTTATATCTTATAAAACCTTTCGATAAATAAAAAAATTGAATAATATTTAAATTGTTAAATAAAAAATATTTTTTTTCGATTTTAAAGAAAATAAAATATAAAAAAACTATCTCAAGAAAGATACACCGTAAGCATTAATTTATAGAAATCGATAAATAGATTTTAAAATATGATTTCGTACTTATATCTTATAAAACCATACCTTAAAATAATATCTCGTTGGGTACAATAATCCAATCCAAAGGAAGAAAAATTCTCTTGAAAAGAGAAATTGACACGAGTTTTAAAATTTTAAAGGATCAAGAGGTCATAGGCATGCACATGAAATGCTGACAAGTGGCCTCCAAGGAGTGGGAAGGGGCATCTTGGGATTGGAATTTTAGGATGGAAATTTGGAGTAAATTGACTCTTTAATACTGGAGTAGTTAAAGCAGGGTAAATTAGTATTTAGTCCATGTAATTGACCAAATTAACAATTTCACCCATATAACAAAATTTAACAACTTCAACAGTTTACCGCGGTTAAAACAGTCATTATTGTAGCTTGGCTAAGTTTTTAAAGCTGCATTGTCTAAAAATTGTTTAGGGAGGATTGGGAGTGAAAGCAACAATTCTTGAATTTGGGGGTCAATCTTCCAAACTCTATATTGGCTCAAAAACACTTTCTCCGAGTTCAAACAAACACGCCTTTAACACTCCTCGCTTATGGAAAAGAAGATAACTGTAAAATATTTCTTTTTTTTTTTTTTTTTTAAAGGTTGGAATATATACATGAAAATACAGAATTGTATTGAAAGTTGAAATGGACGACACTACTTTTTGGACCACATACACAAATACGTGACCCGCATTGTCTTTGTCCAACATATTGTGAAGTTATGTATTACTGAAACAATTTTCTAACTCGATCCGTACCAAAATATAATTTTATTTTAAAATATAAATCATTTGTAATATTTTAAAAAATGATAAATGATATTTTTTTATTGTTAATTTTATTTATATTAAATATAAACTCTTGATTTTGTTATAATTTTTAAAAAATAATTACTTTCTTAATTTTTTTTGTAAAAATTTTAAATGATTTATATTTTAGAAGAAATGAATTTCTTCTATAATACAATTAAAGAATTAATTATTACTCTTCTCTTTAAATTAATATTATTTTAGCAATTAAACTAAGTTTAGTCCTATTTGCATAACGTCAGCATTTCGGATAAAACTTCCGATTGATTGAACTAAATTTAATTCGATTCAACTGCGTTATATACTATTAAAAGGAAAGAATGTCTCTAAACGAGAATTGAGTCATTTCCACTCCACAAACCCTATTTGACAAAGTTAGTTAATTCATGTATGTAACTGTATATTTCAGTTAGTTCATTACTGGGTTCACTTATAGAAATTTTCTAAATAACAATGATAATACTGATTGGCCATCGGATAAGCAGAAAGAGGGTGCGATTCTCAGTGGCAGCTGCTGAAGGGGCAATTGAAAATCAGTCTATGATGTGATTGCAGGATGGCAAACTTTGTACGGAAATTAATTGTCCACATAAAAAAAAATAGTATTATTTTGTTTTTATGATTTTAAAAAATAAAAAATATTCTTTGACATATAAAGTTAAAAAATTTAACAATTAGAAGTAAGAATGCCATTTGTTTTTAACCTTTTTATCAAATACAAATTTATTTTTTCTGTTTTTAATAATCTCGCATATATATATATATATATATATATATATATATACTTTTACTCTTTAAGGAAAAAAAGAAAAAATTTAGGAAAAGACTCCTGTTTAGCCATAAAGGGAATGTGTTGTAACCTATCCTTTCTGAACACCAAAACCAAACTCTTTCTCTTTCCTTTTCACTATTTCCATATGCTGAATATAAGTTAGAGGTTTTATTCGTTTCTGGTTTTATTCATTTCTTTCTCTAATTGGTAGGTTATGGTTTCTCTGATCGGACCTAATTCAAGCCAAACCTGCTAAAACTGGCAAGATAGCTTAGTTAGGTACGTATTTTGTTTCTTTGCATGTTTATGAGTTCAAGATTTGGTTTTCTTTTGCTTGGATCTGCACTTTATCAGGTGTTTTTTCCCTCAAAGCTAGGGTTTTGCTAGATTCTTGTCTTCAATTTGTATAAACCTAGCCTTTTGAGTTCACCCTTGTTGCCATTTTATGCGTTAAATTTCTCATCTTGGTTGTACGGACAAATGTAGAAATTAATTATATTAGGTATTCTTGATCTTGTTTTTCTTGGTTCTGAAAGTAGGAAAGAAAGATTTTTGAGCTCTCTTCATTTCTTTGCCATTCTATGCAGTGATAATCTCTATCCTTGGTTGTACGGACAGGCAAATGTAGACGAATCTGGTTCATGATTCTCTCTCTTTTTCTTTTTCTGTTTTTTTAGAAGAAATAAAAAGAAAGAGAGAAATAAAGAAACGGATCAAGAAAATGGCTAGGGAGAAGATCAAGATCAAGAAGATTGATAATATTACAGCAAGGCAAGTAACCTTTTCGAAGAGAAGACGAGGTCTTTTCAAGAAAGCTGAGGAGCTTTCTGTTCTTTGCGATGCTGAGGTTGCTCTTATCGTTTTTTCTGCTACTGGGAAGGTATTTGAGTATTCTAGCTCCAGGTATTGCTCTTTGATGGCTTAAATCTATTTATATATAAAAAATGTATGCACATCTCCTCTTTCTTTTTCCAACTCTTCCATTTTTTTTTATTGAATGGAAAATAAATGAACTCTAATTTCGTGGTTTTTTCAGAACAAGAAGCTTCGTGTCTCGCACACTTCTGTCTTTAAATAAAAAGACATGCTTAATTCTCATAAACCAGTAATCCCTATTAAGAAAAAGAAAAATTAAGGACAACTTGGACCATGTTTATAATGTTATCTTGTCTTCTGCACTAAATACAGTCTTCTTCATAGACTTCGATACATGTACTTTTGTTGTCTAATCCATTAGGGGAACAATAATCAAAGTCCATGTGTTTGATAAGATTTCAATTAGCATCTAATTACATATAGGAGCTGCTCATTCAATCAAAGTCCATGTACTATTGCCAAATTGTCAACTTAATAGGAACTTGGGATTTTGAACCCATCCAGTTGGAGAAGATTTACATGTGTGTGCAGTGTGTGTTGTGAAATGCTTTCAACTTGACAAGGATAAGTCCCAATAAGTTCAAACTTGACTCTTTCGCCTTCATTCACCTCAATTAAAATTGTAATATTAACAGTATATATTGCTATTTTCTTGAAGTATGAAGGACATAATTGCAAGGTATAGTCTGCATTCAAATAATATCGACAAACTTGACCGACCATCTCTTGAATTGCAAGTATGTAACCCTTCTAGCTTTATCAGTATCAATCATTTAGTTATTAAGCAAATTTTTTGCTATTTGTTTGTACATTCTTTATCTCATTTTCTCTGTGAGTTCCAAGTCCTGCAGATTATATTATATGGCTACTCATCTTACAGAAACCCATTCCATTTATTGTTGTCATAGCTTGAAAATAGCAATCACACTCGGTTGAGCAAGGAGGTGGCTGAAAAGACTCATCAACTGAGGTAAGATATAGATAGGGCTTTTTCCCATAATGGTTTCATGTAAAAAATTATTT
This sequence comes from Jatropha podagrica, assembly GCA_947857235.1. Classification (NCBI taxonomy): domain Eukaryota; kingdom Viridiplantae; phylum Streptophyta; class Magnoliopsida; order Malpighiales; family Euphorbiaceae; genus Jatropha; species Jatropha podagrica. The sequence goes on from CANUEP010274405.1 coordinate 108,604, forward strand.
TCCTAGATGTGTTCAATGAAAAGCATTTATCAAAATGATGTTATATTGAGATTTCAAAGACTTTTGTTTTAGTCATGGTGCTGTGTTGCACTATGACTACAACAAAATTAATAAATTTTAATTTATTTTAACGTTTTGCAACAGTTATACAGAATAAAATTTTTTCTTCTCTCCTATTACTTGAATGTTACGCTATAAGTGAAATAATATCATAATATTGGGAATATATTCTCTAGCGAAATTCTCGTTAAGGGGAAATTTCAATTGTTACACCTATAGTGTAACAATATTGTAACAATTTGAGTGAGACTTGCATGGCAAGAATAAATATTGTTATTGTTCTACTAATAATTTAACAATTAAAAAGATAATTTACACATGAGATTTTCTATAGGATTCCATTCCTGCGATAATTTAGTGCCCGATTTTTATTTCCTTGCGTCCTTTTTTACTCCATGAGTGATTCTAAAAATCTCGTTTAACTTTGATGGTGTATTTTTTTTGTAGACTTCCTATGCGTACTATACTTTTATTTTATGTACCTTCCTAAAGCTTAAAATATATTTCGTTTGTAAAGTTGTTGAACAACCTAAGATAGATTAAAATTTAAGTCTTTTATTTTAGTCATAGTGTAACTATAATTTGTTACTTTATGACTGAAATAAAAGCTTTTAAAATGTCAGTAAAACACCATTTTGGTAAATAATTTTCATCGAACACTGTTTAGGGGATTTCTTTTCCACAGGATGCGAAGCCCATATATATATATATATATATAAATTTTTTGTTATTAATGTCAGATTTTAAGTTCTATAGAACTAAATGAAAGGATATATAATTTTTTATAACAGGCAGCTGAGGGGAGAGGATCTGCAAGGCCTAAATATAGAGGAATTGCAGCAATTGGAAAAAATGCTTGAATCAGGACTTACCCGTGTGCTTGAAACTAAGGTTTGCTTGCACGCATTGCTTATATGTATATACATGAGCTTATATGATTTCTCCATTTATTGCTTAATATTTTTCATTTTTTCTTTTCCAGGGAGAGCGGATTATGAATGAGATCTCTGCACTTGAAAAGAAGGTTACCTTACAATAACGACCACTGCTTTTTTTTTTTTTTTTATCTTTTTTGGACAGAAAAATGAGGAAATGAATACAGGAAAATGACATTTCCAAAACTACTTTACATGGGTAACTACATTTTACGCAGAGAGAGGGACAGACGACCATGGCTGGGCGTTTTCATCTCACATATTTTACTTTTATTATTCTTAAATAGGCTAAACATGCATTAGTAGCAAAATCAAAATATAAATGATGTTCATTCGTTCGTTCATTCGTTTGGTTTGCAGGGAGAGCAATTGCTGGAAGAGAATAAACAGCTAAAGCAGAAGGTAGAGATAGATTGATGAATTAATACAGTGATAGATATAATTAAGTGAGAGTTGTTAATGGTGGTTTGATAATGCAGATGATGAATCTGTGCAAGGGAAAAAGAGTTGTGGAGTCAGATATCCGTCTTCAAGAAGAAGGTTTATCATCAGAATCTGTTGCCAATGTCTGCAGCTGCACCAGTGGCCCTCTTGAGGACGATAGTTCTGACACTTCCCTCAAACTAGGGTAAGACTGTATCTACGACTATTCTCCTTCTATATATATAAAACCCTATTATAAACCCAGAAAGGGAAAACAAAAATCCTTAAAGGTATTTTGAAACTGATCCTAATTAATATTATTTATATATATATATATGGAGCAATTGTATATATTGTTCTTTTCTTATTCATTTGCTTTCTTTCAACTGTTTTGCAGGCTGCCTTTCTGGAGATAAGTGGATATATATATATATACATGGAAGGACTTAGCTATTCTCGATGTATTGGCTATTCATACACAAAAACTAATTAAAAGCAAGTTTTTGGTTGTATCGATGATATTTCTAACAACTCCAGCGAATATATATAAAGCAATAACAATTTTAAAAATTATTTCCCTGAATTAGATTTGAGACCATCCCTTTATTTAGTGCAGGCAAACCATATATATATGAAATGCTGTCGAGAGAGAAATGAACAATTGTTGGTGAGATGCCACCATAGTTAGGGGTAGCATGTCTTTGGTTCGATTTAAGGTCAAAACCCATTTCTCCCTTTCCGAATGAATAACCCAATGTTCGATTTATATCATAGTAGTATTAGTTTATGAAAGGGTTACTTTTACAGCACTCAGCAGTGTGGGCCCAACCTTACCCAATGGCCAAGAGTTGCTGATCAAACGTCCATACTCGACATTCATCATTGTACATTGGCTAAAACGTGTCGGACCACAGAAATCCATTTTATTACTGGGACCGGGTATTCAATAGGTTTGATTCAAATCGGTTTAAAACTTTAACTCGAATAAGTTTTTTTTTTTTTAAAAAAAAAATCAAATAGAATCGGAATTATATCAAACCCGGTTTGATTCAATTTGATTATTTAGTTTCAATTTAACTTTTTTTAGTTAAATGATCTTTTAAGGATTTTTAAAAACTAAACTGAACCCAAATTTTTTTTATCTTTTTTATATTAAAAATGAAATAAAAATTAATTGATTGGACTTGATTTGACTATTTGATTTTTTACACCTCTTGATACCTATTATTAAAGGCTTTTCGCTAAATACAAGTCGTATAATTTATAGGGTCATTTCGGCCACTTCCAATCATCGTTGATCATTGGACGAAGGATGGAGCTAGGTCACAGGTGGCTCCCGCCCCCTAGCAATTTTCTTTTTCTTTTTTTTCTAAATTACCTATGAAATATTAAATATTTTTCACTTTTACTCACGAAAATAATAAAATTTTTCAATCTCTCTTCGATCATTTTTAATCCCCAAAATTTAATTCCTCGCTGCGTAGCTGAGAAGAAGCAATGGAATTGTAAAATATTTGTCTTGGAAAGAAAAAATTTTGAAGGATGCATGCACATGGAATGCTGACAAGTGGCTTCCAAGGAATGGGATTAATGGGCATCATCTTTCTTGGACTGGGAGTTCAGAAATGGAAATTTGGAATCTTAATTAATTAAAGTTGGTTTCCACCTGAATTAATTGGTAAAAGATGGATTAAGACTCGTTGTCTTGCAGCGATGTATTAGTTGGACATTTAGCTGATTTTGGATAAAAAATAATAAAAAATATTTGATTCCCCTTTGCAGCCACTATATGTATAAAATTAGACCTGTGTCCACTTCCTACGTATCCATCCTTTTCTGCAAAAGAAAGAATATTTATTTTTTTTTTTTTGGATTTTTGTAATTTAGGCATTTATACGATTTGAAGGAAGAAAAATAATTAAAAGGGGACTCCAACTTTCAAGCTACAGCGATATATATGCATGTGTGCGATTTTTTTATTCCAATCTTTGTTAGCAAAAAAAGGATTGGACGACCTAAACTAAAAACGACATGATAAGGAAGAGAATATTTGTGAGTGCAACAATTTATAAAATAAAATATATATGAAAAAGCTCATCATGTTGTCTGAGATAAGCCACACTTTTCTGCACTTTTTTTCTTTTTCTCCTTTACTGTATAAATTCCAAATACCTGCTTCCATAGATGAATCTACATTCTTGTTCCCTGAAGTTTCTCTGAGAAATTCTCGATTTTAAAGATCATGAGCTGAATTCAACTGTGTTTTACCATTTAAGCCGCTCCTTCACTTCGTGGGCAAGTTATTACCTGTAAACTGGTAAGAGAGAATTGGGAAAGAAAGCTACAGGCGGACTTCCTTTTTCTGGAATCTTAAAGAGGAATTGGAATGTGAGGTTTGAAGAAAATTTCCAAATTCTATCTTTTAGTCTGCCAATAGCGTAAGTGGGTTTGATGCAACTTGCTTAAACACAACACTTTCTCCTACTTCAAACAAACGTGCCTTTAACATACGGATTAGATTCCTCAGTTACTGTGTAGAACCAAATTGTGCTCAAAGCTGAATTAGACAACACTGCTTTTTGGACCACAATAACAGATATTGAAAGAATCTTCATTTCATTGGCTTCCCTTAAACATATACTAATTACAGTATTAATTAATAAATTAACCGACTTCAGCCTTTGTTAATGTTGCCTTGCACGTGCACTGTTCAACATCCAAGTTAAACATATACTTTTGTGGCTGTCAGATGCAATTATTAATCATTCTAATGGTTAATTAGGTAAAATTTTATAACCTTTTCATTGTATTAATTGTTTAGTTCTGTTCAAAAAATTTGTTGTTAGTTGTTTAATTAACGTTTCATTAAATGTTAAAAAGACTAATTTGATCCTCCAACTCTAAATACTAGTATAAACGCTATACTGAAGCTCTGTTTGGTGAGAAAGAATGTTTGAAGTAACGTTTACTGTTTGATTAGATTAAAACACTATTTTAATTAATTATTGTGTTTGGTAAAATCACACATCTCCTAACATTTAGAATTTGATGTTGTGCGTCACAAAACATTATCATGATTAGCTTTAGCATGAGTTTAAGACAGTATTTCATGAAACTTTATTACCAATAATGTTATCATTAATTAATTTTTTTTTAACTTGATAATTAATTTATCCCATGACAGTGTAATTTAGCTCCCTCGGAAATTTGGTTCATTGAGCGCACAAATTTATTTTGACAAGATCATCCCTTTACTATTTTCATTTGAATTAATGGTATCTTTACAATTAATTATGGTGTGATACTTCGGAAATTTCCTTTAATTTTTGCCGCGTGTGTATATATGCCATTAAAATTGAGTATCGACAATATTTAAAAATTCGCCTTCTCTTTGAATAAATTTAGGGTATACATATTGAAATTAAGATAAATTATTTTAGGATAAGGATTATGGAAATCTTATATTATCTATCGATTAAAGTTTACTTAGGAGTTTACTATTATATTTAATATATTTTATTATTATATGTTAACAGCAGTACCATATAAGTTATTTGGTCATTAATGTCCAAATGTAATATTGATAGAGTGTTTTCAAGAATTATTTTATTTATTATATATTTTTTATTTTAGATTTTAAAATACTAAGATATTATATAGATTTTTATTTATAACTTATTGTAGAAATTTTGTAACTATTAATGCAAATAATTTTTTACCAGTGTTTGTTTTTTCTATAACTTATAGGTTTTGTTTTTTCTATTTTCTTCTTATTTACCAGTGTTTGTCTGTTTTTTTTTTTGAATTGCGTGTTACTTAAGTCAGTTGGATGAAGTGTATATAGAATATGCATTAGAACTTTTGTCTAACAAATAATTTAAGAATTGAGCCGATTAGGCTAAATGACGACCGTTATGTACCTAAATTATAGACTTAGCATATTGGGACGGGCTATTGAAGCCGTTAGGAAGCTGTTTAAGTCCGAATTATAAACGAAGTGAACTAGGATGCTTAGGTTGCTTGGCAAACTATCTATGTTTGAATTTAGATGAAAACTGGACCACTTAGGTCACCGGCAAATTGTCCAGATTTAGATAGAGAAAATTGGATTGCTTAGACCGCTGAATGAACTGTCTGGATCCAAACAGAGAAAACTAGGCCGTTTAGGCTGTTGGGCAAACTGTCCGACTTTGGACGGAGAAAATTGGATCGTTGGGCGAACTGTTCGATTTTGGACAGAGAAAACTGGGTCGCTTAGGTCGCTGGGCGAACTGTTTGACTTTGGACAAAGAAAACTAGGCGCTTAGATTACTGGATAAACTGTTCGATTTAAATTAAGCCATCGGTTCAGAAGAGTCAAATGTGATTGAGTTATTTGCTTTCTTAAAAGTTGTTGAGATTTACACTTGTTCAAATGATACTTATATTCCAATTACCTTTGAGATGGATTTTAGAGTTGTCTTGAGTTGGGTTTCTCAATATGATCATTGCTCTTGGAGATGGTGTACAACTTCAATAGGTTTGACTATCTTTTTAGTTCGTTTTCTTCCTTTCAATTCAAACATGTCAATAAAGAAAGAAATAGTTTTGCGGATAATCTAACTAAAAAAAGAGTAACTTCTACAGTACCTTTTTTGGCGTGGTTATAATTTTGTTTCAGTATAATTTTATTTTTTTTGTCTCAAGAGAAATTTGTATTTTGTTTTTTTTTTTTTTAGGTTTTACAGGTTTTTTCGCTTAACTTTTTTAAGTAGAATTGGAAGCATTTGGGGCCTATATATTGACTCAAATGTAGTTTTTTAATTTGGCTAAGTTTTTTCTCGATACGTTTAATTAATAAAATAAAATCCTTTTTGCTAAGAAAAAAAAAAAATGAGCTGCTTTAGCTATTGAGAGAATATCTGAACTATGGACTTGACGAGCTAGGCCGTTTAGGACATTGAGAGAATGTTCAAACTATGGGCTTGTCGAACTGGGACCGCTTAGGTCACTTTTGATGAATTGTGGCATGACCACTTAAATATCTATTTATTGGCTTTCATTTGGTTGTGTTGTCAGTAGTTTGGTCATTATAAAAAGAACAAAAATATAAATACATGCGCTTTCCTATTAAATAATATAATTATATAATTGAAATAAATAAATAAATATTCTATTAATAATATTATTATCTCATCTTAAGAGAAATTATATAATAATAAAACTAAATTAGCAATTAGAGAATAAGCAATGGCTTATGTTATATATAAATAAAACATGACTTATAAATAAAAAATATGTAAATATATATTTAAAATATGAACGAGGAAGAAAATTTATCTTTTTCTCTTTTAGAACATTCTTAAATAATTTATGAATCCTATCTAACAAATCTTTTATATATAATTCATAATTAAAGGCATCAAATCGATAGCTAAGAATACATAGAGTTGACGTTTTCTTTTCTTTTTTTTGTGCACTACTAAAGGGTCCAGAAATTTTTATTTATTTAAATTTGATGTATCATTTTCTCAGCCCATGAATCTTAGATCTATAATGTATTATGATTTTCTTTTTGCACGTTGAGGAATTTAATTGTTAACCATATTTCTTATTTAATAATTTTATAATAAATTAAAATATATGTTAATACAAATTTAATATGCGATTTAAAAAGTAAAGTAAGATCAATAAACTTATTTTTTGTTGTTGTTGTCGTAAAAGGTGTGTTAATGCTCATCGCATCATTTGTTAACCATTAAAATTAAGTGAGAGCATTTGAGAATTCGTCCGTTCGGAGTAAATTTGAGATATATATTAAAGGTAAGATAAATTTTTATAAGATAAAATATTGTGAAAATTCTATATTATTTATTAATTACAGTTTATTTAGGAATTTATTATTATTATTTAATATATTTTATTATTGTACATTAACAATATATATTATGATTAAAAAAAATAAAAATAATATGTCACATTACTATTAATTATTAGTTGCTAAAATGGGACCTGATACATTAAGTCTATCTTTGGAAATGTCCATAGAAAGAAAGAAGAACGGTTAACATTAAATTGCTGTTGGATAAGCTCATGACCCATAAGCAGAAATAGGGTACGCTACCAACTAAAGTGGTTGTACGGAAAGCTATTGATCCACATAAAATAATGTACTGTTTTATTGTTTTAAATAAAAAATAAAAAGAAATATTTTCTGACATAATAATTAATAAAATACGAAAGTTGAAAATACCTTTTTTTTTTTTTTTTCCAATGGAAACCTCTTCTTTTACTGTTTTCTAATTTTCTTTCTTTAAAAAAAAAAAAAAAAAACTCTCGAAGAAAAAGAAAAACGTCGGAAAAGAGTTTAGCTATAAAAGGAATGCAACCTTTCCTTTCTTGAACACAAATCAAACTCTTTCTCTTTCTTTTTACCGTTTCGGTTTACTGCCCGCATTTAGGTAGAGGTTTTATTTATTTCTTTCTCTAATTGGTAGCTTTCGGTTTCTCTGATCGGAACTAATTCAAGACAAAGCTGCTGAAACTGAGTAAGTACCTTAGTTAGGTACTTACTGTATTTCTTTGGATGTTTATGAATTCAAGATTTGGTTTTCTTTTGCTTGGATCTGACCTTTATTAGGTGTTTTTTTCCCCTCAAAGCTAGGGTTTTGCTAAATTCTTGTCTTGAATTAGCATAACCCTACCTTTTTGAGCTCTCTTCTGTTGCCATTTTTTTGTGTTAATTTTCTCTTCTCGGTTGTACGGAGAAATGTAAAGTTCAACGATATCTGCTATTCTAGATTCTTCTTTTTGGGTTTTGAAAATGGAAAGGAAAAATTTGTGAGCTCGCTTCGTTTCTTTGCCATTTCATGATAATAACTCCTCTTCTTGATTGTACGGACAAAAATGTGAATGAAATTATATCTGGTTCTTGATTCTTTTTGTTTCTTTTCTAAAGAAAGAAAGAAAGAAAGAAAGAAAAAGATCAGGAAAATGGCTAGAGAGAAGATCAAGATCAAGAAGATTGATAACATTACAGCAAGGCAAGTGACCTTTTCCAAAAGAAGACGAGGGCTTTTCAAAAAAGCTGAGGAGCTTTCTGTTCTTTGCGATGCTGAGGTTGCTCTTATAATTTTTTCTGCTACTGGGAAGGTATTTGAGTATTCTAGCTCCAGGTATTGCTCTTTAATGGCTTACTAGATCTCTTTACATATCATCAGTGAGTTTCACTTATCCTCCTCCTTATTCCAACTCTTCCCATATATTTGTAAATTGTAAATAAAAATACACGGTTTTTCAAGAACAAGAAACTTTTTGTACTGTAAATAAAAAGAAACGCTTAATTCTCATAGACCAATAATTATAAGGGAGAAGAGATAATCAAAAACCGTATTAAGGGAAAAAAAATGTTATTTTATCTTCTGCATCATCACAAAACTTGTACCAGTAACAGTAAAGTATCAGTACGATCTACTTATTTTTTATGTAGAGAGAGATACTAATATTTGTCTACTTCTTCTCTAATTTGGAGCTGAACCCTTTTGATAACTCTGAAACTCATTACTTGAACAATTAAAATTGGGGATTAAGCATTTCGACTTGGATGCGATATGAATCGCAGAATGACATCATTTTGTGGAAAAATGAAGGTATTTAGGGTCGGCTTCAAGAAGCTTGGAGGAAGATATTTTGTTCAGAATTAATTTTTTCTCGTTAAGTGAGGGAATGGTTGGTTGTTTGTTTGGCGGTAGATGGGATCACGTAATCATGCTAAGAACAAGTTAATTTCCAAAATATTATTGAATAATACAGAACTAGAGAATTATGAAATTTTTTAAATTGTAAATTTCTATTTTTTTCTAACACTTTCTTTAATTATCTCGACAAATATTTCAACTATTACCATCGGTTTGATTTGAATTCTCACGTCTTATTTTACAATATAAATTTTCTAATATTAAATTACTAGTCTAAAAATCGATTACTTAAATTTGAATTGTGTACGTAAATATTAATCTAATCTTTTACAGCATTCATAAAAGTATTTTTGAGCTTTTTATACATTTTTTTTTTTAGTCAGCAAAGAAAGCTTTATTATTATTAGAATGAAAGGATTCAAAAGAGTAGGAAATACAAACCCACAACACCAGGAAAAATCTGCACCTAAGCCCCTTTAAGCTTTTCATATATAATGTGGTAAGTGGAGTATTTGACAATATGTTCCAACTCTATTTCATATATAATGTGTGGGTGAAGATGAATATATTATTTTATTTTATTTTATTGTATTACATAAATAAAAAATATTAGTTAATTTTTCATAATAATATATAATAATTAATTACTATTTTATAAAATGATTTCATAAAATATTGATTTGCAAAAAAGTATAATTTTATTAGTAACTATCTTTTTAAGGTTAATATAATTCAAATACAACATAAAATACAAATTAATAAATGATCTAAAAAAGTTTCAAAATGCTGCTGATAAAAGTTTATTAGTCTTTCTTTTTTAGCTCTAAGTGGTTGATTTTTTTTTTAAACAAAGAACATTGATATGGGATAGAAGAATGACAAATTAGTATTTATTTTTTTTTATCAACAAATTATATATTTTATTATTAATTATAAATCCAGCTAAAACTTAGCAATTAAATGCAAGAATACAAAGAAAATTATGTGAGTGAAGATATTGAGCAATATGAAATTTTATGACCAAGCTTTTATATTGTATTTCTTGCAATGATTTAGGAAAATTTGCATCTAACCCTTCAAATTAAGATAGATAAATTGGGAAAAAAAATAGAAGTAATTTATGTTGGTTTCCTTAATTGTATTTCTTTTTTTATTTTTTTTTAAACTTCTTCATTTCACTTAAAAAACCTGAACCTACTAATAAAATTTGAAGTATAATAGTTGGAATTTCTTAAAATGTTGATTTTACTGTTAGTCCTTCTTTTTTTTTTTTAAAACGACAACAGCATGCTATTTAGGGTTTCAACTTTCAACTGCTACATATTCATTTTCTGATTATCTTACACTTCGAAAGCTTGTAAAGAAAAAAGAAGGGTTATCAAAATTAGGGTTTGTGATGATTTTCTTTTATAATTTAAATGTGTGTGTGTGTGTGTGTGTGTGTATAGCAAATGATTGAATCTCCTAATAATGTCATTAATCAAACAGTAATATTGCTGTTTTCTTGAAGTGTGAAGGACATAATTGCAAGGTATGATCTGCACTCAAACAACAGCAACAAACTTGACCAACCATCTCTTGAATTGCAAGTATGTAAAGCCTTTTAGCTTTATCAGTTTTCTGTTAAATGATATCAATTAAGCAAATCTTTTGTTGTTTGTTTGTATTTCATTTTGTCTCTGTGTATCAAGTTCTGCACTTTATATCTGTATGGCTACTCATCGTATAAAAACCAAATCCATTTGTTACTGCTATTATAGCTTGAAAATAACAATCGCATTCGGTTGAACAAGGAGGTGACTGAAAAGACTCATCAACTGAGGTATAAATATAATATGTATGGCTTTTGTTGTTAATATCAGAAATCTAAGAGTTCTACATATACGTGTGTAGAACTAATTCAATGAACCAATAATTTGTTATACCAGGCAGATGAGCGGAGAGGATCTGGAAGGCCTAAGTTTAGGGGAATTGCAGCAATTGGAAAAATTGATTGAATCAGGACTTAGCCGTGTGCTTGAAACTAAGGTTTCCTTGCACGCATTGCTTATATACAATTAAGCTTATGATTTCCATTTGTTGATTAAGATATTTCCTTTTTTTCTTTTTCTGTTCCAGGCAGAACGGATTATGAATGAGATCTCTGCACTTGAAAAGAAGGTTAGGTTATAATACCAACTACTCAGATTCGATTTTTGCTTCACTCTGATATGCACTTACAGAGTTACTAAGCCTATGAGTGCTAGTTGTATATGCAAGTATAAGACTTTGATAATACAAATAAGGTTGCATAAGTAGAACCATATATGTAGTTTCCTTTGAACTAACTTTCATAATGAATTTGCACATATAATGCCATCTCAGCTGACTTGGAATCAGACATAAGGAAGAATCCTTAAAAGAAGTGAAAAACAATTCAAATGCTCTAGAAATAGCACGAATCCCAACTTCATTAGAGTTGATATCCCTCGAAATGATAGAACGAACAGGAAACAAACTCTATGTTCATCAATCTGTGGGAGTTGTAACTGTTTGTTCTATAAGAAAACCAACTCTAACGGGTTTGTCCTCAGCCCAAAGAATATATTATCAGCTGAGGCAAATCTTATATTTGTTTGGCTTTTCTTTCATTATGCAGGAAGAGCAATTGTTAGAAGAAAACAAACAGCTCCAACAGAAGGTACAGGTAGATTGATTAGTATAGTAACAGATATAATTAAGTAAGAGTTGTGGCTTATTATGTTACTGGTTTTTATAATGCAGATGATGAATGTATGCAAGGGAAAACGACTTATGGAATCTAATGTCCGTCCTCAAGAAGAAGGTTTATCATCAGAATCTGTTACCAATATCTGTAGCTGTAGTAGTGGCCCTCCTCCGGAAGATGATAGCTCTGATACTTTCCTCAAGTTAGGGTAAGCCTCTATATAGAACTATTCTCCCTACACATGTAAACCCTATTAACTTTCTTCTTCTTCAAGGAGGAAAAAAAGAGAGACAGTAAACCCAGAAAGGAAAAATAAAATAAAAGAAAAGGAACAAAAATCCCATAATTAATATCAAATGTCTATGAATCAATTATATATAATTTTCTTTCTTTTTCATTTGCTTTCTTTAAACTCTGATTTGCAGGTTGCCCTTTTAAAGATAATTAGGCCTCATATGGGAAGATGAAGTAGATTCTGGTAATATAAGGAGTAAACGCAGGTCCTTGTATTTATCAGTTGAAGATAGGCTTATATATATATATATCCGTTTGTGAAATATAAATAAGTTTGCTCCTCTTACAAGTGAACTTTAATCTTCACTTCGTTCTCCTCTTATAATACTGAGCTGTGGTGTGATGTTCCTGTAAGAAAATTGAACAGAGACCTTCTCTCTTGCCTCTAACTATATATTCGTTTACAAGTTCAGGAGGACAAAGTGAGTATCATTCCTATATATTTTTTCACTCAACTCAAATGGTATCACTAATAATTTTTCATATTTTACTAAGTTACCGTTTTAATTCTGATTTAAACGAGTAATGAGACATCCCCAATTAGTGACTTTTCGTTCATAATAGTATTTTCTAGTTTGATAATTTGAAATGTTAGAACTATCTATTTTTGTATAATCTACACAATTATTTCACCCTTTGAACTTACAATGAACAAAAGAGAGATTGTCATTTTAATTTAATAAAAATTAGTAAAAAAGTTTTTGCTTGAAAAGACTTAAATATGAGATTTTTCTCTCTATATCGGATTAATCGCCATATTTGATTTATATTAAACATTAATTAATATTTGATATTTGAGAATTTGAAAAATAAAATATGCTTTAATTTTAAAATACCGTTTTAATTGAATCATTATTGATCTAATTTAAAATAATGAAAAGTTTTAATTTAAATTTTAAAATAAATATTTTACAGTATAAAAATATTGTATGATTTAGTAAATTAGATGATTCACCTAAAACACCAAACAACACCAAGCAATTCAGTTTGAAACCATAAAGGAAAATATTAAAATTCTCAAATTGAAAATAATTTAATCCACCTTTTTTCAAACCTGACCAAATTGTTATCTTTAAGCTAAAGATATCAAGATATAGGCATGACTATGATTCTAAACCATGAATTTTGATTTTAAACCTACCAACTAAATCGTTTTTAGACAATTTTTAAAATTATTTTTGAAACGCTAATTTCGATTTTTCTTTATATTTTGTTCTCAAAATTAGATAATCTTTTACGAGCTTTTTGACTTTTTTTTTTCAAAGTTTTATAATTTGAATAAATAGTATAAAAAAAGTTTAAAATTTATTTTAAAAAATTATAATAAATAAAAATTAGGAATTTTTCTGAAAATATTTTGATTTTAAGCTAAAACTATCTGTTCAAATTCAAAAGGTCAAAGACCAAAACTAAACCATAGATGTATGGTTTCGATTGTGGCTTAAAACATAAACTATTCACTATGATTCGATACTAATTTTGATTGGTTCGATTTTAATTTAAAATCGAACTATAGTCATGTTTATATAAATATAGCAATACGAATGGATAAAATTTGAAAGGGGTGCTTCGGAATAAATCGAACATATTTATTGTAGATTCAAGTAATTATATACAGATTTATGATAAATACAGATAATAACATTAGCAAGATCATTAGTTGAAATAAATATTGATATGTGAATTATAAATAGATTAATGATAAATACGGATAATAACATGAGCAAAAGAAGTATTTTAAATTCGTAAGGTTTGATTTTTAAATAATGTAAACTTGCATATGGTTTAATAAAATTTTAGAGAGTTGAAATATAAATACGTTTTAAAAATAAATATTTAATTATAAATTATTTAAGTAGATTTAAAATAAATATGAATAATAAAATTTTATACGGATTTAAGTAGGTTATTAAATTCAGCTGAATCAATATTTACCTTCTCGGGGGAAAAAATTGTCAATCAATTTGCTCTAGAACAGTAAAAGCTGTTCCATGTAATTTTTTAATATTTTCCCAACACCATTACCAACTCAAGAAGTTCGTGAAGCAACATTCCATTTCACTATCTCCACTAGGATGAAAATCTTCACATGGTTCTACTAGCGAGTCCCTCTATTGCGAAACCTGTTCTCATTTTTAACTGGTAAGTGCCCAAATTGCTTTTTCTTGTTATTTTGATTCAATTCTCTGGCTTTGTTCTATGTTCATGAAAATAAGATGCTTTTCAGTTCATTACTGAATCTTGAAAATTAGAGCTTAGAATTTTTCTCTTCTTTTCCTCGTTACCCAAAAGGAAGTTGATGGGTTAGTGCTCCATTTGGTAAAAGCAATGTAGTCTTGGGATGTATCTTGCTAAGCTGATCAGATTGTAGTTTTTTGGGACTTAGGGTTTTGAATGTTTTGGTGGATCACTCACTCCCTGACATGAGCTATGTTGCTAGTGGTGCTCTTATCAGGGCAACCTTGGCTTTCTTTTGTGGTTCATTTATGGAATGCGAAATGGGGTTATTGAAAGATTCTTTGTTCTTTTTTCCCTTTTCTGCTCTGTTGACAATGTAAAAATGGATGCTAGTTCAAATGATTATATTGGAGAATCGATTGAGGTATAAAATTGGAAATTTAAGAATAATGAATGACTTTCAAGAGGTTTTTCTCATTCCTTTTATTTTAAAAAAAAAAAAAAAAAAAAAAATCAATGATCTCTATAATAATCAAATATACTTATGATAGTGGAATAATCAAATATACTTTGATAGTGGTTTTCTTCTCAACATGCTCATTTGCCTTTGCAAGTAGATTTATCTTAAGCGAATAACTATGGAAGGTAAAAGCTGTGCAAATAGCAAATATCATAATCCAAATGATGGCGAGGCATGTAATGCAATTGAGCAGTTGGAAGGGGAGCCCATGCTTGGGGATGTAATTTGGGTGAAGCTTCATGGTGACTCCTGGTGGCCTGCAGTGGTAGACAGCATAAATTGTTTTACCGTTTTTATGCAGCATTTTTTTTTTTTTAACAGAACTTTTGGAGTTCCTACTTAATTATTTTTCAGGTTTTTGGAAGCAATGTCAGTGGGGATAGAGAAACAAAGGATGTTCGTGTTAGGCTGATTGGGAGCTATGAATAGTTGGGGCCTCTTTCCCTTTCTCTAGTGGTTTCCGTTCTTACTAGTAAACCTGTAAATTCTAATTTACCTTGTATTTTCTCCTCTAGCATGTTCGTGGATCCTATTAAATGCTGCTCTGAGTTTCACATTGTAAGTGCTGAAATGCAACTCTTTGATACAGCCTATTCTTTATGTGTGATTGAACATATCATGCCTTCTACAATTTTTTACTTTCAACCTGTTTATCTCTGTATCTTTTTTTTCCATAGGCACTTGAGAAGAATAATGGTTCTTATGAAGATATATTTAGGAAAGCTCTAGAGCAGGTAACCTTTTTTGACCTTTCATTTGGAACTAATGCTAAGATGGTCATTAATATGATATAGAAGCTGCTTTTTTAGCAATGAAATAGTACATTATAGTAATTTTTGGC
Organism: Jatropha podagrica; assembly: GCA_947857235.1. Taxonomy (NCBI): domain Eukaryota; kingdom Viridiplantae; phylum Streptophyta; class Magnoliopsida; order Malpighiales; family Euphorbiaceae; genus Jatropha; species Jatropha podagrica. The sequence goes on from CANUEP010274405.1 coordinate 124,238, forward strand.
TTCTCCAATCATTTGGATATGATGATAGGATATTTCTCAGTCAAATTCCAGTCGAGTAAAGGGGAAAGTAGCGAAATCTAAAGGTTAGCCGTCTTTCTTTCCATTTTCCGGTTCACATGGTCTTTTCTCCTTTCTTTTTCTGACCATCCCTTTCCTTTTATGCATAGCTTCTGCATTTAGTGGTGAGCAAAGATTTATGTTTCAATCCTGATGGATAAGTGAGTTAAGCAAGGTTTACTTAGCCTATCCAAGTGGTTGGGGAATAAAGCTTAGTCAAGCGAATTTGATATATGATGGATTTCTTGAGAAATCTACTAATTTTAATGCATTATGAAAGAGATTTGAAATAATAGATTAATCTAAGCTGGCACTATGAGAGATGGAAATGTGAAATGAAAGACTCTCAACTTAGCCTCAATTCCATAGCATTAGGCTGGTAGCTGTATGGATATTTTTATTTCTGTGTTACTTCCTGAAAACATCTTTTGTCTTCTTCACTCTTGTGAGTTGGATGTACTAAATATTATGTATCATGCATATGCCAATCTATGTTGAATGTAGTCAAACAATCCTCAGCGGGTTTCACGTCCATTATTTGGTATATTCATCTTAACTCTCTCATTTTTGCCTCATTTACCATAATAGGATATTGTTTCTCAGTTGCCCAGTATTTACTACTATATGCACAATACTGAACGTCTAAAAAGATAATTTGGAAAATTGTTGTTGAAATTTGAACTATTTAATTTTGAAAATAATTTTCATGCCCTGATATGTGATTCAGTTATGGTCAGATAAAACTTTGAAGCATGAAGTGTTGTGCATATGCTTACTTAACATGCTCTATTGGGGATTCCTTAAATAACATATCTCAAACAGAAAGATGAAAATTAGCAATTTGCTTTATACTAGATGGTGAGAAAGCAACTAGGAAGGCCTCCAAGCAAGACGGGGTAAAAAGAAAACTCAAATTAGACAGCCCAAATGCAGAAAAGAATCCAAAGAGCAAAACATCTAACCGAGGTAGGATGCAAAAGAAACTCAAGCAAAAGAGCTCAAGTAGCAATGAACAAGTGGAAAAAACTGAAGAGCATGACAGCGCGCAGAAGAGAGTTGAGCTGAAAAAGCATGATGGGAAGGAAAAGCATAGCCCAAGAACTGCATTGCGTGTTAAAAGCAGATCTTCTAAACAAGATGAGGTGCATAAGAAACACAAGCTCAACACTCTAAATTTTGTTATTTTAAAAAAATAAAAAACTTCTTGCCTCGCTTATTTTCAAAGATCAACTTATTAAATTTTGTTATTTCTTTTAGGATGTTGCTTCGCCTGGAAGATCTCAAGAGTTGAGTACAAGGAGAACCAAAGTCATGCAAACTCTCGGTCTAATTGCTCCTTCAGGATCTCCATTTCACCAAAAGGACAGATTTGTCTAAGTTTTGATATCTTTTCTGCAACTCGCAGATAATTTTTCATTTCGTCACCCCGCATATTGTCAACCCATTTTTTTTGTATTGCATTCAATTTTCATGTAGCTTGCCAAAATTGTATACAGATCCAAGCTCAATTTGGCGGTGAGGTCACATGGGTTTTTACCGCTCATTCTTGTCTAGTCTGAGCTCTTGATTGCTAGTACAAAAAATTCTGGTAGAAGGGAATCAGAACAAATGTTTAGACATCTAATTCTTATCTTGTAATGCGTCGATTTAGTTTGAATCTGTATGCAGGTTTGGTAAATTGAGTTGTGAAATCTAGATTTTGACAAAAGTTTACATACAGCATCTGGCAGGTTTCTTCTTCTTTTTGCCCTTTCTTCGTCTTCTTCTTTTCTTGAATAATTTTCCAAGGATGTTTTCAACAGAAATTTGAACTTGGAAGTTTGCTACTGGAACAAGAATAAATGATGGCAAAGATAGCCCTACCATATGCATCTGGCGTCTGATATTTATTACGCATAAGTGACTGTGTTTCTAGACTGCATATATTGTTTTTGACGTATAAAAAGGGTTCAGGTTTCTTCTCAGAAGGAGAAGGAGGCGGAGGAGGAGGAGGACCATGTGCAAGATTTTATTACTTTTACAATAGTCTTACTCATCTTATGTCGTCTTCTTTTTTTTCTGCCCTTTTACTCGGGACAGAATTAGAGAAGGATCTGAATGAACGTATTACGTGTCGATGTCAAGTCTCGGGATTGGCCATATTCTACGTTATCATCAAAAATGAAAAATGGGTTTATTATTTTTACTTAATGGGAAATGTTAACAGAATTATAAATTAAAACCTTGAAATTAGTGCTTAAAAACAGGAACTTGTTTTAATTTGACTAATTTATTTTATAATATTACTTGAATGGGCCCAGGTTATGGAAACATCTACAAAATGTATATAAAACAGGATGGAGTGTATCGAGAGCACAGAAACATGCCAATTGCAGTGAGGAGGAAGTGTCACCTTCCACAGTGTACAGACAAGGCCAAGGCCAAGGCCAAGTACAAGCAAGAGGAATTCCTTTGTCCTCCTCAGATATGTAATGTACGATTGTCCATCGGATGCTGATCTTACCTTACCAACCTATTGTGGGGGTCCACCCCAACAAGCTCACATGCTTGTTTATATAGTGTCCCTCTTTCTCTAATTTTAACTCCCGTCAGTAATTGTCTGATTTCATAAACATATTGTACTTCATGATGAAACGTGTATGTTGTCAATTTATTAGTTTTCGTACAAGCTTTATAATTTTCCTTTAAAAGGGAAAAATTTTTTTTTAGCTAATATCAATGTAAAAATGCTACAATTTCAAATCATATGCAACTATTCACTCACAATCATAATTATAGAAAAATAAAAATTTCTGAAAATTACACGATAAAAGTTTCAATTTTAAACTTAATAACTAAAAATTCTATTTGGATTTTGAACAACAGCAATTAAGTCTTAATTCTAAAGTTCTATTTTTTTTTTTTGGAGATATGCAAGGAAAATTCCGGAAAAGAGTGATCCTTGCCGGTTGGAACAGATGAATACCCAAATTCAAATTAATAATACCAGTAGATAATGGTGTAAACGAAAGGTAAATACCACAGTCAATAATGTAAGGTTTTACTGTGTGGACAGTACGTAGTGTATGTTAATAATGTGAAAGTGAAAATGAACAAGCAAGCAAGCGAAATGATGGTGGGCAAAAGAGGTTGTCGGGGCATGATCGCTCATGTCCCTTTTGATTCCCTTTTCTTACAGAAAAGCTGTCGGCGCCGCCGTATAGGTGCTTATATAGTTATCGTCTGCCGCCGTGAAAATGACTCTGCCACGTTTCGCTTTCTCAATTAATTACCAACTTAATTATCTTAATCAGTGTTGTTTTATGGAATTAGGACTCACCCCATTAGCAACCTTGTGGTGATGAGTAAGCAAGCATCAGTGTTATAAGGACAGGATTAGAAGTGTGAATATATCTAAAAAAAAAGATCGAATTGATAACTTCATTTATAAACTAAATCAGCGAAATCAAATATTTATATCAAAATAATTATATTTTTAACATAAATTTAAAAAATAAAAAATAAAGTTAAAAGACTTTTTAAATAATTGGAAAGAATTAAGATTATTTCAAAACTAAAATGCCAGTATGCTGCATGAATGCCATGTGAGAATATTGGAATTTGGAACTGCAACCCAGCTTAAAAAATATCTACCATTATTTAGAATTTTAGAATACAAAAACTACATGCTGATAGAAAGAGCATCTCCATAAATTTTTCGAGAAGAGTGATTTACTTTTGTAATTTAATTGACCAATATGCAAACAATTAACAAAATATTAATATGAATTAAAATGGCAAAAAAAGGCTTTTCAAAAGTTTTCCTTCAACGTGCAAATTAATTAGAGTAATCTGAGGAATGATTATGAAAAACCTTGTCGTACGTTTTCTACTGTTCATCAACAAATGACCATCTTTTTTGTTTTCTTGCTTTTGGATTTTGGTACTTCCTCATGATTAAGTCAAATGTTCTATTTCAGATTCTGAATCATTAAGCTAATTGATTAAATAGATTTTTTTTTTAAATAATAATCTTATCTATACTTGGTAATTACTAATTTTATATTTTTATGAGTACAAATTATTTTAACTCTTCCATTTTAATCGGATATGAATATTGCGTCTTTAAATACTAAAAAAAAAAGCACTCTATCATTTTGTTGTAATCGAAAAGTGTAATCTATCGAACTATAGAACGTAAGAGATTTTTATCCTTTTAGCAAAATGCACTTTTCTCGATTCTCATCATAAATCTATTGGGTAGACAAATTCGCATCTCTTGCTATCAACATAGTTATTTGTTTTTGAAGTAGAACAATTTACTTAGATTTACATTCGTCCCAAAATATTATTTCTAGTACACTGAAGGACATGTTAAAGTGGCTCATCGCCTCAATCAATAGGTTCTTGATAGAAACCACTTTGTAGTCTTTCATAGAATTTTTAGGCATAATTTCAGATTTGTTGGACCGTTGAGCTAATGTTTTTTTTTTTTTTAAATGAAAATTATTTAAAATCATAGAATTGCATTTGCTCCATTTGACATTTGTATGTATCTTCACTTGGCATTCGCCAGAGTGTACGGTTCACAGTTCTCACTTCCACTAAACCACTCATCACTCATTTGATTTGCCCTCCAACGCCCAATAAGATTCACCCTTTCTTCACTTTTTACATTCTCAGCGGTAAAAAGCCTTACTGTCTCTCTTTCTTTTCTTTTACTCCTCATTATATAACACTTTCAGTCTTCTTCGAGTACTAATAAGAACTTCCACTTTCTACTCTCATTTTTCCAGTTTTCTTTTCTTCTCTCTGCAACTTTTCTTTTTCTTTTTTTGTTTTTTTTTCTCAACAAATGCTTCCTTTTCAAACCTGCTATGGTTTTGATCACAGCAAGAACCGTTTTGTTCAAGAACCAACCTTAGTCAACGTCATGGAAATGGACGGCGCTGGTGAGTCCGTCCTCAGTTCATCATCAAGATCGGAAAAGAAATCAACCGAGGCATGCAAGAGTCATAAGGAAGCTGAGAGGCGACGTAGACAGCGTATTAACGCTCATCTCTCCACCCTTCGTACTCTTCTTCCTAGCGCCACTAAGGTTAGTTGGTTCGGTTCGTTATCTGTATAATTCATTTTGTTAAACCGGAAGGGTATGGATGTAATTTGCGATTAATTTCTATATATGAACAGACAGACAAGGCCTCGTTGCTGGCGGAGGTAGTTCATCACGTGAAGGAGCTAAGAAAGCAAGCGGCTCACGTGGCGCGTCAGGACAGGGACAGTTGCTGTAGCAGCGAATCAGAGACTCAGAAGTACTGGCCGTTTCCAGGAGAATCTGACGAGACGATTTTGAGTTATTGCGATGGTGAAGCCAAGACGATGAGAGTGAGCGTTTGTTGTGAGGATAGGCCCGGATTGAACCGGGATTTGTCTCAGGCGATCCGGTCGGTTAAAGCGAGGACGATTAAGGCTGAGATGATGACGGTTGGTGGACGGACTAGAAGTGTGGTGGTGTTGCAATGGGGTAGTGGCGGTGGCGGAGAGGAGGATGTAGGAGTTTTGAGAAGAGCGTTAAAGGCTGTTGTGGAAAATCGGGTCTCCGGCTCTGGGCTGGGTCAGGTGGTCCAAGTGAATAAACGGCTTCGGGGTTACGATTTGGTTAATGGGGTTGATTAGTTTTTGAATAGAGAGCGAAGCAATTCTCATTTTGATATGCTGTTATTGTTTTTTGAGTCTTCTTCATAGAACCGAAAAAAAAAAAAAAAAATCCGGATAATATTGAAAAATTTTTAAAGTAGAAATATTTTTGAAAACAATTTCCCACAGTAATTGTACCGTACGGTAATTTTTTTAAGAAAAATTAACTATCACTGATAAATCTCATTTGGTACAATTTAAGTCAAAACGTTAAAAAAATTGCAAATAAAAAGAAAATAAGAACTGAATCAATTAGAGACGAGCAAAGATTGGTCTCGATTCTAAGATTGGAACAGAAACCGACAAGAAATAACCGAAACAATGGGTAAGACTAAATTAAATTTGATTCGGATTCACCGGTTCACCGAACTGGCCATCACTAAATCAATGATTGATTGAGGTTGGTTTGATTTATAGCATTGCACTTGTCCTGGTCCAAAATACCATTTGTACGAGGCCGTTTTGGCCCAGAGGGACCAAGCTCAAGCATGTTATCCTTAAAATATTCCCATGCTCTCTTTATGAAGTTCAAATAAAAAAAGAGAGAAAAGTTGAGCTGTACATATGAATATCCCAATCATACTCCCACAAAAATGGGATAAGAAGAGTGAAGAGAGCCATACATTTGGATAATCTTTGCCTCGTCTGCGTCAATGTCAAGCACGTTACCAAACCATAAAACAAAACGTTTATATTGAAGCTCAGCCTCATAACATCTCCAAATGATAAAACGACGCTGGAATCGGAGCCAGAGCCGGAGCCGGAGATGGTTTGGCAAACACGTAATTATTAATCTGTTAGTTAATTTATTGCTTTCTTTTTCTGTCTCTTCAAATTCTTAGTAGTTCTGTTTCCTTGCATATTACAGGATTGAGAACTGTTTCGATTATTACAGCAGTAGTTGCTTTCAGACATGTTTCAGTAAGATGGGGGTTTTATGGCTCACCTGTTTCTGCTATTAATGGTTTCCCCAGAAATTGGCTTAATTCTGCCTCAGTGGGTTCCTTTGGCCTTTACTTTACTTTATTAATTATTTACCTGACTTAATTTATTGTCTTCCGGAAGTAGATCTTATCAAGTTCTCTTGTTTTCTTTCTCTTATTACAGGAGAATCTAGCGAAATTTAATGATGTTAGATTGGGATTACCCTCTTCGCATAAGTTAGTTCATTTGCTTGATCCTTCTTTAATGTGTTCACTAGGAATTAAACTTAATTTCAAGTTTGCATGTTGGATTGAACTATGTATCTTGTTATGTTAATTCTTTGTATAATGCTTTGTAGAGAGAACCCAATTTTGCGAGTGGATGCTTCGTTAAGTTCTTTGGGACTTGTTCAAGAACATAAAAGTATTCAAGTACAGAATTTGCCGAAAAGTGGTGGCAGGCAAAACTTGTTTGATGAGATGAAACAAAGATTTCTGAATTTCAAGAAGTATAAATATTTGTAAGTAGAAATTATAGTACAAGCAAACGGAGGAATTTAATTGAAAATTGCTTTGAACAATTTTGTTTCCCTGACATCTGTTTTTTATCAGAGAAGAAGCTGATCATTTTAAAAATCTTGCTGAATTGCAATCTCCAAAGGTGATAAACAAATTTGATTCTGTTAATTTGGTGCTTCTTAATATGCTAAAGAAGTAAATGTTTTATTTTTCTTTCTTGGATTCTGTTTGTGTTTTGTTAATTTTATGCAAGTAACGTTTGTCTAGTTCTTTTCAAACTGACAACTTGAACAGTTTATGGTGATTGCTTGTGTAGACTCTAGGGTTTGTCCATCTAACATCCTTGGATTTCAACCTGGAGAAGCTTTTATGGTTAGAAATGTTGCAAACATTGTGCCTCCACTTCAGGTATGGACAATTATGCTTAATACGAATATTGGCTATCAAGCATAAGTGGGTTACATAATTCACTTCTTTTTTTCCTGTTTATAGAATGGACCAACAGAAACGAATGCTGCCCTTGAGTTTGCTGTAAATACTCTTGAAGTAAGTTGCTGTTCTTTGAAAATAAACTTTTTTTTTTCTTTCTGAAAGATGCAAACTAAAATTGTGTTCTTGAGGCCATATATTAAGCTGTTGCAAGAATTACCTTCCTTGCAAACTGTCCAACATATATTTGTTTTAAAGATCAAGTGCTTCTATATGTTTGAGCAAGCAATGTAGCTGTTAAATTCTTGTAGGTTGAAAATATATTTGTCATTGGCCACAGCAACTGTGCAGGAATTCAAGCTCTCATGAGTACTCAAGATGACAAGAACTCGAGGTTTAATTTCACAACCTTTTCCCTTCTTTTGTTATTCATAGACATTTGGAGATTCCCTCACTAAAATCTAGATGAATTTTCTCGACGACAACTTCCGTATTTCTCATGTAGCTTTATTGAGAAATGGGTTGCTACTGCCAAAATTGCCAAGTTAAGAACAAAAGCTGATGCTAGTGGCCTTAGCTTTGATCAACAATGCAAATACTGTGAGAAGGTTTGATCTACATACCTATCCACTTTATTATGATGGGAAATGATTCAAGATTCTCTGCTAAAAATAATTGCAATTCCAATGAAGAAATATATTTATTGATTAAGACTTCAATTATGATACACTTTATCGTGATGGGACATGATTCCCAAGATTCTCTGCTGAACTAATTGCAATTCCAATGAAGATGTATATTTAGGGACAAAGACTTTAATTTGGCTTTGACTGGGTTTTCAACTCGTAATCTCACAATTCTTGAGATGATTTACTGAGAATCCTTTTGGTACAGGAATCTATCAACCGTTCATTGCTTAACTTGTTAACATATCCCTGGATTGAAGACGGTGTGAGGAAGGAGAAGCTATTTGTTCATGGAGGATACTATGATTTCTTGAATTGTACATTTGAGAAATGGACTCTTGATTCAAATGCTGTTGGCCCAGGCAACAGATTCTCAGCAAAAGACACAGAGTTCTGGTGCTGAGTTTATTTGCATCTTTTTTTTTTTTTCATTCCACACAAAATATGTTTTGCTATTGCAAATATCATATTGATTTTATTATTTTTAACTGCTAATGTTCCTTTGTATATCAACAATTATCAATTACAACTTGTTCGGAATTAAGGGACTACATTGGAATAAATATTGCTGTAATAGGATTTAATAGCCTTTATAGTATTTCAATTACCTACACTTGTGATTAAATGTTTCTGTAGTTGCTGATGTGTGAATAACTGAGTTGACATCATCTGGCTACAGACTACTGTATATGTGTTTGTATTTATGGAAAAAGACAAGTAAAAACAAAATATAGCCCTTTTCCTAAATTCCCTTTAATTTCAATTCTTCTTCTCTCTTTCTCTTCTTTTTTACTTTTCTTTACTTTCCTCAGTGTTCATCTATTTTCTGGGTTACCAAACACCCTCGTTAACCACTGCATGTTGCAGTCCCTTGCCGCAATTACAACTGCTTTTGTTTTTTACTTTTTGGTCTTTCTTCTGCAAAAGTACAAACACTGATACTACAGATTTAGCGTTAAGAAAGAGCTTTACAAGAGTTAATATATATATATAATCAAATTATTATATATCAGCTAAGCTAATGCCCATAACCAACTCGCTCAACTAAATCTATTGGCTGTGATTCAGTTGGCAGCACCAATAGTGCATGTGGGAGGAGTTTTCGAATTCGAATCCAACTAACACATTTGTAGAGAGGAGCCTGTAATTAAACCCCACACCAGATTAAGTTATTCATGGGAATAATAAAGTCTGAATATTAGTGGTTAAAAGAAAAAAGCTTTATAGTAATCTTAACGTAAAATATTGCAAAACTATCGTACATGAGATTTTTTGGCTATGATCACTCAAACCTTAATGAATTTTCTCATATAAAAATTTAAAAAATAAAAGAAATTACAGATAAAAAAACTTCCACGAACTTTATACTAAAATATTTAAATTATATCATACACATATCACACCTCAATATTAGAGGATATGATCCTTTCAGATTTCGCGTCTGCTTGTGGAGTGTGCATGAAATAGAATATTTTGCCAAAATCATATGATGTTGATGAGATAAACCGCGCATAAAGCCCTCGAACGACAGGACGTGTGCGAATCGGTCGTTCGAGCATCAAAAGCTCGTTTCGTTTCGTTGCCTCCTGCTTACGCATCAGACCACCGTATCCGTGTCATGATAGTTTTGCACTTTTTGCAAGCAATAGTCAAACGACAGCACATTAGCGACCCTAGAATGGCCGTTTGCCATTAGATTTATTAAATTACGAAAATTATAATTACAAATACTTTTTTGTTTTTCGGTTTGGGCTTTTACACATTACAAACAAGAAGAACAAATCGCCCAACCTTAGTTTACAGAGACAAAAAGAAAGGAAATCTCAAGGAAGAAGCAGCTATTAATCATGATTTCTCAGTTCTTTGTTCTCTCTCAGCGAGGCGACAATATTGTCTTTCGCGACTGTGAGTTCTCTCTCTCTCGCTTTTTTTTTTTATCCGATGGATCTATCATAAAATATTGTATAACCTTTGATAATTTGTAAATTTCATTCGTTTATGTTCATAGCCAGTTCGATTTTCAATTTTAACGCAATAGATCCAGCAGCTAGTTCTTCAGTTCCGCATTTTGAAGTTTACTCGTGATCTGAAAATATTTCACTTAACTGTAACGTCTCACTGGTCTAGTAGTTAGGGTTTCATTTCAGGAATGTATTAATCAATGAGAGGGAGTTTGCATATTCGGAATTGAGGATTGGATTTGCATTGTATTGATTTATTGCTATTTTAAATTAAATTGCATTTTGCAGATCGCGGTGAAGTAGCAAAAGGGAGTGCTGAAATATTTTTTCGTAAAGTGAAGTTCTGGAAGGAGGATGGAGACGAAGAGGCACCGCCTGTCTTTGTAGGTATTATGTTTCTGAATAATATTTGGCAGTGTATATTTTCACATCCATATATGTTATGAACATATAAAGCCAATGAATGTATGCCTTGTTCGTTAATTATGAACTGGGTCATATGCTTTTTGTTACGGGAAAATTTGTAGAGCTCTTTCTGGTATACATATATGTATATATCTTTTGTTTTTAAGAGAGAACTAAATTTTATTTTATTGCTGCAACTTTTATGTGAGATATCCCAACAACTCATATGCGTCAGCTTAGACTTTCTCTGGTAGAGAATTTGTTTTCCCTTATTCAGCCTAGTAAAGGCTTTCTTATTTAGTTTCAGAAGTGTTTGTAGTAACTATTAAGTGAAATTTGGGATACCCTCAGCTAGTAAAAGTTAAGAAAGTTGATCGTATAGCTTCTTGGTGATTTTTTCAGACTCGAGAGCTCTTGGCATCTATGCTTTGGCTTCTACTTCTGTACCATAGCATTCTAAGCAGTCCATATTTGGTTGTCATAATTTCTATATATGCTGCTATTTGTCAGTTTTGTTCATTTTTCTACTTCAGTCTTTTATCTTTTTTTCCTTTTATGTAGTTTTAAAAGTTTTTTTTCTTTATGATAACAAATATCTCAGCTGGGCTCAGTATGCTAATGTCCTGTCACAATTTCTTGTCTTATTGATAGAATGTGGATGGGGTGAACTACTTTCATGTAAAGGTCGTTGGATTATTATTTGTTGCAACCACAAGAGTTAATGTGTCACCTTCTCTGGTGTTGGAACTCTTGCAAAGGGTTGCTCGCGTCATCAAGGATTACCTTGGCATTCTCAATGAAGATTCTCTGCGCAGAAATTTTGTGCTTGTCTATGAATTGCTTGATGAAGTAATAGTAAGTTTTCTCATCATGCTTTCTATCTTTTTTGATGGCATGTTTCTACAGGATATATGAACATTTGCTGCTTTCTCTCCTCGTATTCTGTACTGTTCAGTCATTAGATTTAAACGTGGAACCCAAGCCAATCTGTACATTCTCATACTTGTGTTCCTGGATTTTTTCTTTTATCTCTGTCCTTGCTTTTGAGTTCAGAAATTATATAATGTACTCAATGCATCTAGTGTGTTTTTGCAGTTGGAGAGCCCTTTTCTGCCCCATTAGTTTTTTAAGTGACATTCTCTTATCCATATGCAGCTCAACCAAAATTCAATTGCTTGACTGGATATTTTTTTTTTTGCAGCTCTTGCGTCATGATGTATCATGTGTTAATGTTAGTCCATTTTAAGTGTAATAGACATGTCCTTCCCATGACATTTTGACGTGTTACTTAGCCTTTGCTCAAGTATTTGGTAAGCTTATATGATATTTAAGCTCCTGTATCCTTGTTCCAGGATTTTGGTTATGTGCAAACGACGTCCACTGAATTGTTGAAGTCCTACGTATTTAATGAGCCAATTGTGGTTGATGCTGGCCGTTTGCAACCTCTGAGTCCTGCTGCTATTTTTATGGTATGATTTGATCTGTTTAATCTCATGTAGACCAAGTGATACTCTGGATACACCTTATATTGATTGTACCTAGCATCTAGTTATAATTGATTCTTAGTACTTGGAATCAAATGCAGCAAGGGACCAAAAGGATGCCAGGTACAGCTGTAACAAAATCTGTTGTGGCAAATGAGCCTGGAGGTAGGAAGAGGGAAGAAATATTTGTGGATATAATTGAGAAAATCAGTGTCACATTCAGCTCCAGTGTAAGTATTAATTCATTTGTGAAAGATCTGATTGATATTTGAGTTCCAGTGTCACATGTAGCTGTTGCAAATAACAATTGACAAAAGCAAGCATTGACTCAGACAAAAAATCCTTACAGATCACTGATAACGTTACATCACATGCATGTAATATGTCTGCTGCATATTGTTTTTGCTGTTGCCTTGTCACTACATTTGGTTTTCTTTTGCTCTTTCGTGTGCTTAAAAATTAGCGAGTTTTATTAGCATTTTCTGCAGCTATTAACTGGATCAACTTGTTAACAATATGCGGTTAAGATCTCATGTTTGAGATCATTAAATTTCTTGAACTGGATTGGTTGTCATTTTTCATGGAAGATTTTTGACTTAGATAAAATGGTTTATTTGTTTATTCAAATTTATAGGTTTTTTTTTTTAACAAACAGGGTTATATATTGACGTCCGAAATTGATGGCACCATTCAAATGAAGAGTTATCTCACTGGAAATCCTGAAATTCGGTTAGCCCTTAATGAGGACCTGAGCATAGGAAGAGGTAGTGGGAGATCAGCCTACGGTATGTATCAAGTTCACTGGCTATTATGCAATATAAAACTTGCACGATTAACTCTAAGGATTGGCATTTCACAGTCATGTTCCTTTTGCCAAATGCATATTTGGGGAAGCGTGATGAAAAAAACAGCATGATTTAGAATTTGGAGACCATATTTTGTTGCAACTTATAACTTTTTCCAGTCAATAAATGTAGACATGATTTCTCATTGGTATAACTTTTGGTCCCTGATAAAACTAGTTTTGCTGAAATTCAGTCTAAGAGGTTATTTTCCCTCTTTTCTTTCATTTTTATTTTGTATATGGAGTCTTTACGATGGTTAGACACAGTTATCAGTAACTTTGTAGGTACTCTCTTATTTTGTTCTCTCTCTCTTCTCTCTCTCTCTCTCTCTCTCTCTCAATTGGTGCTGCTTGCTGCAGATTACAGGAGTTCAACTGGGTCAGGAGCAGTGATACTTGATGATTGTAATTTTCATGAATCTGTACGGCTTGAAAGTTTTGACTTGGATAGAACTTTGACTCTGGTGAGATAAAATAAAACCAGACAAACTTGAAAAAATAATGTATAAGTTTGAAAATCCTGTTCTCAGAAGAGGTTTCATTTATATATCTTGTGTGCCTTATATGCCCCTGTCAGGTACCCCCAGATGGTGAATTTCCTGTCATGAACTATCGTATGACCCAGGAATTTAAACCTCCTTTCCGCATTAATACTTTGATCGAGGAAGCTGGAGCGCTTAAGGTGAATACTACCTTCCTTATGGTAAATTTGCTGGATGATGAAAATAACTTAGCTTAAGAGGAACATTTGTTATGACATAACAGAGTGTCTTGTCCATGGAACATGATGCCAATGCATGCTGTAAGAATTGTTAGGCCTTAGACATAGTTTTAAGTGATCCTGCTGCTTACCACTTTTATGTCTTTTGTATCCATGTTGCTGTTCTCCATATCTGCCGTTGCATATAGGCAGAGGTGATTCTTAAAATATCGGCCGAGTTTCCTTCAAGCATTACTGCAAACACAATTCATGTACAGATGCCATTACCAAAATATACTGCCAGGTATGATTTTCTCTAGTCTTTTATTTGGGGATGTGATCAGACTAGATTCATTGTGCGTATCTTGGAATTTAACTGACTAAATCATGCATTTCTGCTAAATCATTTTATACGATTATGATTTAAAACATGTTTCCTTGTGGAGCCTAATTAGCTCCATTTTTCAGTTCATCAGTGCAGTAAGCTTGTGATTATCTGGCTTTCAAAAGAAACCATGGACAATTTTGCTCAATCTGTTGTCAAAAGAGAGAACTATTTGTCTAAAGTATGACAATTCATTTGCGTGGCTCAAAATGGATAGAAGTAGAAAATATAACTGCTAGGAATTCTCCAAATGCGTGAATTGATTGAGGTGGCAGGCTCAATATCCTCTGAAGTAAATATTAAGGGGATAGCAAAATCATGTTTGCTTATAGCAATGCCTCAATAACTTGTTTGTTCATTTTGTTGAGGAAATAATTAGTTTACAAGTATTGCTAGACTTTGCAGGTGTTTGAACCTGGTAAAAATAGGCAGTTCTTGATATCGGTCCACTATTTAGGAGATTAAACTGAGACATATCGTACTGGTGGTTCATATAACTTTTTATTTATTTACATTGCATGGATTTAAAAATTTCTTCATATCTTTTTCAGAGCTACTTTTGATTTGGAACCTGGAGCTGTTGGGCAAACAACAGATTTCAAGGAAGCAAATAAGAGACTTGAATGGGGATTAAAAAAGGTGAGAATTTTTTCAATGTGTTAGACTTCCATAAAATTTTGCCTCCCATTTTCAGTTATTATGCTCAAGTAATTTTTAACTTACGCATGCAATGTGCAACAGATTGTTGGTGGATCTGAACATACTTTACGTGCAAAACTGACATTTTCTCAAGAGTTACATGGTATTAATTATAAATCATCTGTGATGAGATCATGCTTCAATTCATGATGTTCCTCTTCATGCTGTACCAAATGAAACATATTTATGGCTTGGTGCAGGCAATATCACAAAGGAGGCTGGACCAGTAAGCATGACATTCACAATACCAATGTACAATGCTTCTAGGCTTCAGGTGAGCCATTAATTTTCCTTTGCAATCATAGAAATGTCTTTTCGTAATAAAATATATGCACTAGCAAAATTTTGAAGTGGTGGTTGAAGTCTATACATCTAATAATATGCATGGGAACTCTAGTTTGAATTATACCTCTAGCTACTATTAATTTGACCCCACCCTAGAGGTCTTATTTGCTGGGCATTTTCCCTGTGAACTGAATCGGGATGGAATGCCTGGGTTTTGGCAGTTTGTTCACAGTGTTTCCTGAAACACTCATATGTGAACTACAAACACTCGTTTTGGCTACAACCTTGTCAAGAGGAATGAAAATTGAGAATTGCTGAATAGTCCTGCTAAAGTATAAAACTTTCAAAATTTTGAAACAATTTATTAAGTTTCCTAGTACCAAAAGGCAAAAGCAAAAGAACAATTGCAAAGCCCTTCTCTTTAAACATGCTAGGACCACAGCTTGGAAACGAGCTACATTTGTGGAATAAAAACTACATCAGGAGGTCATAATTAAGAATGGACGTCCTGTATCTGCAATAATCCCCTTTTCCCTCCATTCAGCACGAGTAACAATAGTGGTAATAATAATGAATTGTGTGAAGCAAATGGTGGGCCTACAATTTATTGCCTGTCATCTCCTCATTCTTGCTTCTACAGTTTTGCTGCTTTATATGCATATCTCTTGTGATTGGAACTAAATTGTAATTTTATGTACTATATCTCAGTTAAAGCTTAGTATATACTTCAACTTTTCCTTGCAACTCCTTTGTGTGCCTTTGAAGACATTCAATTCTTTTTCTATGGTTCCTTGATGCAGGTGAAATACCTACAGATAGCAAAGAAGTCTAATACCTATAATCCATATCGGTGGGTGAGATATGTGACTCAGGCCAATTCCTATGTTGCACGGTTATGAGATGGTAGTTTCCCAACTACCTTTTTGTTCATCCTGATTTTGTAATGTTTTTGTTTTGTTTTGCTTTGCTTTGCCCGATTTGTTATTTGGTTTAATCCTTACCGTATAAGTACTTCAATTTGAGCCTTTGTATCATTGGCTGTGTTTTGCCAAAAACTATTAAGAAGATTTTTCTTTTCTTTCTTTTTTTTTTTTTTTGGTAATGTTGTCAGTGGTAGAATGTCATTTGTTAAATTTTATCATTCAAAGAACCTCTGAACATCTACATGAATAAAGCAGCCAGAGGGTTCGGAATGTGAAAAAAGTCATGCTCATGCACCGACCTGTAGGCCTTTAAACAGGCACTTCTTTTACTGGTTTCTGTATTTTAGGCCTTTAAACTGACGCTCCCTTGTACTAATTGGCGTGTTTTATTGATCATCTGCCATCACTCTTGAAAGTCAAAAAAAAAAAAAAAAAAAAAAAAGAATTGCATTTTGATAAATGTTTCAGTTGTGTAGGTCAAACATTTTAGCTAAGTTATGATTACAGTATTCACCTACCTGTGAGATTTGAAGTAGCTTGGTAATTTACTATTTCCTCCCTATTGGATCCTTGTATTTTATGCTTTTTAACAATTAACGATTTAGCTTATTTTCTTTTAAGCTCAAAATAAATATTTGTACAAAAGGCAGTTTCATGGAATTCTTTTACTTGGAATGCAGAAGCAACAATCTTGAGTTTCAATTCAATAGATCAAGAAAGGCTGAAGCCCTTTAATTTTTGCTGAAAGAAATCACCGGAGAAATAAGCTTCGTAACTTCACTGTTATAGCGTGAACTGAACTTGTATGTGTGTGCTTTTTTTTTTAATAATTGCTTTATGCATGTGTGATAACTTTTCATAATGAACAAGTACTTAATTCAATTTTAGAAGAATGAAATTTGATCATAAAAAAATGTATTTTATCTATACGTATCATTTGATATGGACAGTCGATCCACAATCAGTGGTCACTGCAAATTTTGAACTAAAATTATCGATCTTCACAGTGGAGGCGCTGCTAGCGAGGCAATCTGCTTGGCCTTTGCACCTATTTGGTCTTCCAATAAATTTTTAAAAAATTAGAACTTTCTCCTAACTATTTTCTGGCTTTTTGTTAGTTATTCAAAGCACTCCAATCCCTTGTGTTTTAATGGAGAAATATTATTATACTAATAGACATTGAAAAGGAATTCATTCACTTGTTCAAATTTTAGCAATCATATTCAACTGTCTATGGATATTATAAACAAACCAAAACCCAAAAAGGTAAAAAAGAACTGGTCCCATTTGCCACTTGCTTTTTTTGGATTTATTTGTACCTGTATGGTCAATGTATTCTATCCTTTCCTATTTGTCCTCTTTCTCGTCTTTTGAGTTTTGACTAAACTGTTTTTAATCAATCACACTTGAATGTTCTCTACATATGGCCTTAATACCATTTTTATACTCTCTATTTCAAAGCTTCTAAATAGACTGAAACTCACATATTTAAACAAAATTGGATTGGATACCTATTGAAATTAAATTTTATATTATCAATAATCGAATCCCAGGCATCACCTTTACCACTAGACTAGGAATCATTTTCTTGTGTGCAATTTCATTTTACGTGATTTATCTATGACAATTACATATTTTGTACTGTATGTTTAAAAGAATAATGATTTTTTTTTCTCTCTATTATTCTGCAATAAATGGATGGACATTGCTACTTAGATTTGTGACATTACAATTGACAAGACCATCATTTCAAAACTAGCAGTCCGTTTGGTCCAATGTTAGCTAATTCCCTAATGGAATGGATTGGCATTTATAGCAATTAATTTCCAACAATGTCTCTATCAAACCTGCGATTCTTATTCGTCCATGCTTTACAACGTAATTTTTTCCCCCTTATAATCTAATATGGAATTGGGAGAATTTAGTTTAATAAAATAAAAGTTTCGAATAAATATATTAACCATCCTCAAAATTTATAACGTTAAATTACCCTTTTAGAATCTATTATGAAATATAATTATTAACATATCATATCATTATTAAAATGTTCAATTGTTGCAAAACATTGATTACTCATTAATACCGTAATAAGCGAAGAAAATTGCCAATTGGTAACTCATAATTTATCAAAAAGCTTTCTAAATGATGATGATGATTAAGATTAACTATATCCCAAAAATGGCCTTCACAGTAACAAAGCAAATTTTACCATTACAAAGTAAATTTTACTTTTGCTTTCCCACTGAAATGACTTAATCAAATTAAATCCAAATGCTTGCCTTCCTTAATGTTGATCTAACCTTGCAATTTTCTCTCTTTGCCATTAATTATTTAGAAATAAAATTACCGTTTGAAACAAATGATTTTTGTGTTGACTTAATAAAAAAATATATCAAAGTTGGACAGAATTATCAAATAGTGTAATAAAAGCAAAATATGTGGATAAATTTATAAAAAATAGGAATATTACTCATTCTATTTCACAAATCACAAATATCGTACCGTAATTTTTTCCCGTAGAATCTGGTATATAATTTTCAGTTCACAAATAACACGTGTTAAATCATAATTGCTATTAGCTTCAAAATGATTATCATTTGCTACTTTTTTTTTTTTTTTTTCTTTAGCTATAGAAATGGAAAAATGATTTATTTTCTTACCCACCAATTTGGACTCTTATGCCAATCTGAATTAACTGATTGAGGAAATGTGGGTGATGTCAACTAATTTGACAACGCCCAAATGGTAATAATGAAGGAGCTGGACTCTTATTTTTCTTTCTTCATTGTTCATTCACGGTTCTGGAAACCTCATCTTTAATGATTTAATTTTTTTTATTATTTATTTATATACAACCAATAATTTTACAATTTCAGAAATTTAAATTTAATTTTCTTTTCGACGTCAAACTGATAACAAAACTATTATTAATCGTTGAATCCGTTTCAAGTAATGCGATTTATTAGGTATTATGTAAGAAAAAAGAACCTTAAAAATGGTAGTATTTTTATAATAGATTGGATGCACTTCGTCGGCACGTCGCATCTTCAAGATCAGGTTGCGTGTATTTGGAGGGTTTGATGATTCGGATCTAAAAATTTAAGAATGCTAAGTTTTTTTCTGAATATAAATTAATAAAATAAATATATATTGCTCACAAAAAAAAAAATTTATATAATCTGGCTTTCTAAATAGAGATTTTGTAATATTTAAATGAATGAACATAATTTGTAATATTTTCAAGATTTGAATTTCTTAGTTATGTCAAATGATTATATATTTCGTAATATAAACTTTGAGTTTATATCAATTCATTCTATTTTTGGTAAAAATAATAAGAATTTTTAATTTTAATTTTAAAATAAAAATAAAAAATACTAAAATATTGTTGAGAAAGACGAGAATAGATTTTCTATTATTTTAAAATAGAAAACTAGATATTTTCTTACTCTAACCAAATAAATTTTAAACTCAAAGTCCATATTTCAAATATGTGCAAAAATTAATTTTGGATCAAATTGAACAACTAGTAAAATTTAAAGGATCAAACTAAACGTTTATTCTAAAAATAGGTACATATACTCAATTTGTCAAATTGGAATAGATACACTCAAATGTCAAAAAGAACACACAAAATTTCGATTGCATTTCATTCCTTGAAATCATAAAACCATTGCATGTAGGATAGGAATCGAGGTTTCAATTATATGGGACGATACACATTTTCTGAAAAAAGGAGAGGATTGAAGTTTGATTTTGGGAGAGTTTGAGGATTGTTTGTGACATTTACCATTTCTTATCGTCGCATCTAAGTATGAACCAAGAAAAGATGAAGGCTATTTCATGCATAGATTTCACTTTCGGCTTCTCATGTTTAAGGCATATTCTATTTGGCATTTTTTATTACCTAATTTGATAGTTTTGCTTTAAACCAACAAAAAGCTCCTTCCCATGCTTGTTAGTAAAGTATTACCCATTTCTTTCATTTGCTTTCACACTTCTTCTTCTTCGCATCAATTGTTCCATATTTGTTTGTTTCGCCCATTAAATTTGCTTGGAGATACGATTTATTTTCATCGTATCCAATCCATAAGAGAGGGAATAGCAACTGCAGTATAATAATTATTATTAGATGAAAATTGAAGCCATAGCCTATTGATCGCGACCTTCATCATCTTAGCCATTACACTATGTGTTTGTTAGTAATTTGTAATTTTTTAAAATTTCAATTAAAATGGTAAAAATTTAGGGTTTTTTTTTAAAAAAAAAAAAAAAAATTGGGTAAGTTGGTTTTAAAGATACTAACATGATAAGATGGTACATTTTTTTCCCAAAACACAATAAAGACAGCAACTAGATACTGTGTTGGTATTCTTGGCAAGGCAATAGGGGTTGCAAGTGGAATAAATGGAGTGTTGTTATAGGATGCATGCGGGTCCACTATGACATTTACTTTACACATTTTTGTGTGTTTAAAATTGGGAAAAGGTAGACCAAAGCTTTGTCTCCCTTTATAATTTTCATGTTCTACTAATTCTTTTCACTTATATAAAACCAAAATGTACTTGCTAAGCTAAAATGATTTTAAGATTTAGATTTTCTTTTTAAGCTTTTTCCCTTTTGATCTAAGGTTGAAAATGACTCAACTCTCTCTAACCCATCTCTACATTCGATTATTGATGATCTCTCCATATAAATATCGATATAATATCTCTGGACTAAGATTCGTCTAATGCGTCACATTTACATCTTTGGAACTCATTGTCCTAAAATCACCCTATAGCATAAAATAAGTTTTATTAATCTAAAGGTTTTTTATCTTTATATATATCATATTTATTTTGCGCTTAGTGAATATAAAATTGGCAAATTTCTATATGATATGAAATCTTCTTGTCAAATAAGTGAGGTGAGTGTTTGAATTTCATTTCAAAGCTCTTTACCTCTCCATCCTCTCTCTTTCCCTCTCCATCTATCTAGAGCAAAGAAAGACAGACTATTTTGAATGCCCATGATGATAGAGAGAGAGGAGTTGGAAAAAGAAAGTAGAGAGAAGATACATAAAGAGCATGCCCCCATAACCCAAAAGACACAACATCAACGAGTCATTGTCAATCCACTCGGTCGTGAGGGCTCTAAATAACTCTTCCCATCTTTCTCTAACCCAACCCCAACCGAGAGTCCAAAACCAGAATCACAGCCGAAACCAAAACCAAATCAAAAAGCCGAGTGCTGTCTTAATTTTCTCCTTGTTATGTTACATGTGGAACCCACTTTACCACCCCAACCAGCGGCGCTATTAGTCTTTACTTGGTTTCCAAGCTCACCCACCTTCTCTTTTTCTCTTTTTCTATCTCCATCTCCATCTCCATCTCCATCTCATCTCTTCTCTTCTCTTCTCTTCTCTCCTCCATTTTAATAACAACTATAAGCAAAACAAATCCCTTTTTCTTTCTTCTTGCCCCTTTCTCTGTTTTTTTTTTTTTTTTTTTTTTTTTTTTATATATTTTATTTTTATTATTCATATTCTTACTCTTAAAAAATCCTCCAATCATAACCCATAACTCATACTTACCCTAAATAGATATTTAAATACACTAGAAGATATGAAAGGTGAATATGTAGAAGCACAACACCATCACCATCATCAAGGAAAGCATGAAAACACTCTCAACATGTTCTCTAAACTCCAATCTCACCACCACCACCACCACCAACACCAACACCTTCCTTTCTCTCAACACTTCCCGCTTTCTCGTGATTCTGAAGACGATGATACGAGAAGTACCGGTGCTGCTGCGGCTATAACCACCCCTTCCACCGCTGCTGCTGCTGCCGCCGCCATCACCCCTACCCAGAAACAGAAACCGATTGAACCTAATAATAGCGGCGGTACTGATGGTGCTACCATTGAAGTTGTTCGCCGGCCTAGAGGTAGACCGCCTGGTTCTAAGAATAAACCTAAACCGCCTGTTATTATTACGCGTGATCCTGAACCTGCTATGAGTCCTTACATTCTTGAAGTTCCTGGTGGAAGCGACGTCGTTGAGGCTATTACTCGCTTTTGTCGCCGTAAGAATATTGGAATCTGTGTCCTTACAGGATCTGGTACCGTCGCGAACGTTACTCTACGTCAACCGTCGACGACTCCGGGGTCTACTATTACCTTTCATGGCAGATTTGATATTCTATCGATCTCGGCTACTTTTATGCCTCAAACGGTGTCGTATCCAGTGCCTAATACTTTCACTATTTCTCTGGCGGGTCCTCAGGGCCAGATCGTAGGTGGTCTAGTTGCTGGTGGCTTGGTAGCGGCTGGTACGGTGTATGTTGTGGCAGCGACGTTTAATAATCCGAGTCACCACCGATTACCGGCTGACGAAGAAGGAAGAAATTCTGGTTCTGGTGGTGGTGGTGAAGGTAGCTCACCGGCTGTGTCTGGTGCCGGTGGAGGCGGAGGAGATAGTGGACATACTCCAGGTGGTGGCGGAGGAGGAGGAGGAGATTCTTGTGGAATGGTTATGTACAGTTGTCACTTACCTACTGATGTTATCTGGGCGCCCACTGCAAGGCCACCACCGCCTCCACCGCCTTATTAAAGTTATTAGTCACTGTGAATTTGAAGAGGGTCTTTTTTGCTTTTTTTTTTTTTTTTTTTGAACTTTAAAAAAAAAAAATAGGTGTTTCCTGTGATGTTCATTATCATCATATCATATCATCATTTCTGTTTAATTTAATTTCCTCTTTCATGTTAATGTAATGCAGTAGTGATTTTAGCTAAGAAAAACAGTGTAGCTTCCTCCTCTTTTTTCAAAAAAGAAACTATTTATTTTTATGTTGTTCAAGTAAGAATTGAAATATTTATTGACAAGAAAGGTCATGAACTGAACCGAGTCTGACGTTCTATTAATTGAGGGTGTCAAACGCAGCATTTGTCTGTGTGTTTGTAGGGATGGGTTATTACCCAGTGGATTATTGCGTGATGTGTTATTGCTTTGAAGTTTGAGAAATTGATAGGCATAAGGGTGAGGGGGTGAGGTGTGTTTCTGGTTCCTGCTCTGCCAGCAGCAGCTACAGTTGCACCACACAGAAAGATAATGCAGATTCTTGAAATTTTGCTGTTTGCTTAGCTTAGCCTTCTTGATTTGGATAAAGCGTATGGCAGTAAAAGAACGTGGCTAGGGTTGTGCTTGCCAGTTTTCTTTTCAGACACACACTGAAGAGAGAGAGAGATGCTCGCTTGCTTTCTCTCTTTCTTTCTTTTCTTTCTTTATCCAATGCCCTTCTTGAAAGCTCTCTTCCAAAACTACCACTTTTAAAATTTTCTCTTCTATCTTTTTTTCTTTATATCTCTGATATAATCTGTACTTTCTTTTGTCTTTTCTTCTCTTCTTTCTTTCTTTCAAACATAATGGAAACAACGATAGGGTTTATATATTTTTGCAATGCTTTTGATTCTTTAGCTGTCCAGTGTTTTTCTCTTACACCACCAAATTACTAGAAGGTTGCAAATTGTGTATATCATGAGCTTCGTTTTCTTACAGGAACTGATTGATTTATGGTCTCACATTTTGTTTGTTGCATGGGATTCCAAATTAAATTTTTCATTCAGAAATTCTGTAAAATCTAATTTTTGTTACTTGCAAGTGTTCAATGAATGTCCCATTGGACCCAATTCTAACAAATTATAATTCAAAGGAACATTCTAATTATTATTTATATCAATACATATATTAAGATATTAATTTGATAGATTTTTTTTTTTTCCTTTTTTTGATTGATTAATATATCACTACAAAATTAACAATCAGTGAACCAAAAATGAAAAAAAAAAAAATTCAATTTAGTGGGAAATGTGTGCAGGATCAAGAGTTCTATAGGGATACTCTGTTAATAAATTTTTTTTTTAAAAAAAAAAAACCCACATGAATTTAAATCCCTTAATTAATAGAATGTCTGTCTTGAAAGCTGGAGTATATAAATGAAGTTAGTTGCTTACAGAAAAGAAGAAGAAGAGCAGCACACAGTTCCTGAATTGGAAGTTGTAACTAATTTACTAAAAATCAGCTCTTTGTGAACAATTTGACATTTTTTTTTTTTTTCTTAGTTTAGTTCAAAAATATAATTTGTGATCATCAAAGCAGCAATGTTGTTATTATGAAGGGTTGAGTTAATAATAACAAGTTCTTAATTATCCCATTACTTGAAATTTCCTAATTTTTCTTTTGACCTAATCATATCTCTAGTTGTTCACAATTGACTTTGCTTCTCATTTTGTCTTCGATTTTCCAATTGCAACCACCAACTTTTTTTCCTTAGCTTTTTAGCTCAGCTTACAGTATTTTGTTTATATTTCCATTCGTATTAATTTATATCTTTCCTTTTCCTCCCACATTTGCTTGCTTTCCTTTCGTCCCATTTCAATTCATCCAAACACAATATAATTATGCTTTTGCAAACATTGTCAACAAAGAAGAACTCAGCTGTAAAATTCATTTTTTTGTTGTATGAGAAGAATAAAAAGAACAGCATATAAATTTTATCTTTTAAATATGTTATATTATCTGTAGAAAATTTGATACTTATAAAAAATATAGATAAAACCGACCCATTTGGCAATCGGAAACATATTATATTAAATAATATTGCCTTACTAGAAAGAATGCATGGAAGGAACATGTCTTCAAACATTGCATATGTGTTGAGAATGGGCACTGTTATGCCAATTCCTACATCATGTGATCGAACAAAATGGGGACATCATTGACCAATTTTATATATTTTTTTTTTTAAAAAAAAGTTTTATATATGTAATAAAATTAAGATTTTATTGCTAAAAAAATTGAAAATAAAAGGCAAGTGGGGGAAGGGATCCACACAGATTTTGTACCAACCAAATGAGGACTAAGCTCCAAGTGAAGGACATTTAGTGTTGATCTACATTATACCTTAATGGGAATGTTGAATTTGTGAGAGAGGATCTTAATTGAGGTTGAGGGCCATCTCTGTTTATATATATAGATTACATTATTCAAAACTTTAATCAATAAATATCCACAGGACACACAACTAACACCATGCATGATGCAACCCTTCCTCTTTAGTGTGTTTTTGCTCTTCTTTTATATATTTAGAGAGAGAGAGAGAGAGAGAGAGAGTTAAAGATGTTAAAGGTGGCTAACTTTCAAGTAGAAGGAAAACACATACAAAGCCACCATTTTACCTTGCAGCCGAAAGAAGAGATATAGATTGACAAAGATTGATGATATAAAAGATTTCTAGACATTGCATACATTAGTATATAATTATGTATCGTTGTCTGTTCCTGCTTTGTTGGACATCTCCTAGACTCGAGGGATTCTGTGTGGTCCGGTCTATTTTACCTTAATTTTCTTATATTCAATAATATATATATGTGCATGCTTTGGAAAAAGCTACTTACAAATTTAATCTAAAGAATGAATGCATGCAATTGTAAATTCATAAATCATCATTTGCTGTATATATTAATTGTCTCTTTCACACATAGTAATGGATGATTAAAGCATATGTAACTTCTTCAAGGCATCCATTGATCGATACTTTAAATTACATTAAAGGGCACATCTTCTTTTTGCACTCCTTTTCTCCCCCCCATGCCTCCACTTTCAAAAATGGAATGAACAGCGTCAAAAGAACGACCCATTTGAGGATATATATATACAAAATTATTCAAAAGGGGAGATATTAATCAGTGTAAATAAAATGAAAAAAAAAGAAAAAAAGAAAAGAAAACAAAGGATTCTTTCTTTGCTATAAGGCATTGAAATGTGAAGTTGGGCGTGAGAAATAGACTTTTGCATATACGAAAAAGAGTAGCAAGTTCGTTGCATTTTGCAGATGGCATAGAAACTTGTCTTCGTCGGCTACCGAGTGGTAGGTGACGTATCGGTGAGGATCTGGATGCCATTTTTGTTCTCTGTCTTTCTTCTCTTTCCACTTGATTCTCGCTGTAAAAGCCATGCATATTGCTTAATATTTGAAGATACCTATACATATTGTCATTAACTATTGACCTCAAAATTTACTTTAAGTGGAATTTACGAATCAAATTTTATTTTAACTTTCAATCTTAGATTCTAAAAACGAAAATTGAAGGAATAAAGGTTTAAGTTTGTAAATTTGTCAAGTTTCATAAAATTTAAAAAATAATATGAACTTGTTCAATTAATTTATAAATTGACTCGTGAGCTAATAAACTTATTCAACGCATTCGAATGAGCTTTTACCGACGATAATCCCGTAGAAATGTTAAGGCATTAATCTTAGTCAATAAGGCATCGTTGAAGAACTTGGTAATGTGTGTAGTCTAATCCATAGAAATGGCTTTGTTCAAAAACCAGATGCTACGGTAGGCGCATGAGAAAACCACTAGTATGGGTCGAGAAACGAATGTGGGGTTGAGAATGAAAGAATTAAGTACACGTGTACTGCCCTGATAAATCATTATATAACAGTTCAACTACAGAAATGTCCTAACTTCTAAGTACCAACTATGAGTACTGTGGCAGACAGCGTGTAATAAATTCATAATGTGGAAACTGGAAAGTCAATTACTTTCCATTAAATATCCCTAAAAAAGAAATTTTCAATTCAACGCCTTTCTTGGCCCTTACAGTAAAATTAATAATTGATAATGTGTATTTTGACTAACAAAAAATTTCATTTAGCAAAAAAAAAAAAAAAAAAAAAACTGCAATTCACTTTTTATTTGTTAAAATATTATTTAGTCTTTTATTTAATTATCTTGAAATATGCAATATTCTTATTTTTAAAATTTAAAACAGAGGCGGATAAATTTTTTATTTATTTTAAAAAATTGAGTTGAATTAATTTAATTCAGTAAAAAAGATGATTTTACTTAAGTCATAAAACTAATTTTGAGTCTAGCTATGTGAATTGAAAACAGATCAATAATTAATTTGAATTTTTTTTTTATTAAAGATCTCATAATAATTTTTACATAAAAAAAATTAAAAAACAATTATTCCCCTCTCAATTTTCAAAAGGGAAAATCTAAAAGAGTATATATAAATTGTAGAGAGAGAGAGAGAGAGAGAGAGGGCCAATTGGTTATGGGCACAGAGATGGTAGTGTCGAGTTTGGTGGGCGGTAGTTGAACCAGTGTTCCTAACCCACGTGGTGTTCTGATCCTATCCAATTTGGCTTTATCTTCTTTCTTACTACCACAGTTTTCTGTATTTCGTTATCCTCAAGGAGTAAATAACTATTTAATCCCTAAATTTAACCATTAATTACCAATTCATCCCTTCGATTAATCATTCATGTTTAACCCGGCAATTTATTTAATCCTTTCTTTTTTTAAAAAAAAAAAAAAATTCAATTTTAGAAGTTTGATATCATATAATATTTGACTTAATAATTCATGTTTAACATAATGTTACTATTTGGCCTCTCATATTTATAATTAAATTATTATTTATTTCCTTACTTAATAGAAACTTTTGAAATGAAGAAGCAAATAGTTTAATAGAGCTAATTGTAAGAACTATTGAAATGAATGTATTTATGAATGTATCTTATAAATTATAAGATGGATGAAATTATAATTATAATTATTTGAGGGACTAAATAATAATTTTCCCATTCGAAAAATGGAAGTTTTTCATCACTACTATTTTTCTCTCTTTTTCGTTATCCTTAACTGAAAGAGATTGTGCTGTTTTTATTCACACACTATTGCAATCCATGTCAAATGGGTATAAATGGGTTTGATTATTAGGATATTTGTTTTAGTGGGCCTTTCAAGTGCACAAAAATGGCTTTCAATAACCTTCTTTGTCCTCCTATCCAAGAAAACGAAAGCTTCTCTATCTTTTCTTATCCATATGTCTAATTTATTATTGTTTCATTGATCCTCAATGGTTTGACAGCTTGAGTTTGTGTAACATTTATAGATTAGAGATCCAATTATCACATTAGAGTGGGCTCATGATCAAACCCCTAATAGGATCCAATACTTTCTGGGCCAATCAAGTTCAAGAATGGAATTGTCGAGCCCAGAGCATTTTTTTCAAAAAAAGATAAAATTATCACAACTAGTCCTACAACAAATTTAAATTTTCAAAAAGATATGAAACTGTGTAAAGCCACATAAACTTGTAATTATTCATGGTCTGATGTAAACAATTGAGTGGGTTAAAAAAACCCCTTCTAAATTTGAACCACACACTCTATGAGAACAACTTATCTTCATAAGGGAAAAGGGAAAGAATTTGACAAAATGGGGATGGCTCATTTTCTTTAAACAAGGCCAGCTACAGCAGTAACATTAAATACAGATCTCCCTCTTCCCAACTCTTATTTACGCCCCCGCCACCAACTTAAATTACTTGACAGAAAAATGTTTAACTTGTTCTTTCACTTACTGATCTTCTAAAGGATACACCAGATTTTACAGGGTTAACCCATCCTAATTTTGCCGAGTCAGTCTCCCTACAACTACTACTATTCCCTAACTTTCTACATTGTTTACTCGTGTCAGAATGGAAGAAAGGATCACTATCCCTGACTTCCACATCCACTAGCCTGCTATTCCAATCGCCTTCTGCCACCGCCAGCCTGCTTGTCTCTGGTGAATACCTTGAGTACAAGGGGGAAGAGGATGACGATGAAGTGTCAGAATCAGAAGTGTTCCTCCACGAGTTGTTCCAACCACCAAAAATGTAATCAGAAAGTTCATCAGTACTTGTAGAATCTCGGGTGCTCTCAGTACTGCATGAACCCTCATCTGAGTTGCTGCTAGTAAAAGAACAATTGTCACTTGACGAGTCCTCTTCTAAAATTTTCTGAAGCCGGTTGAACTTCAAATAGAAAGATTCAACACTGGCCAAACTATCAGGAGAATTTGAATTTGGATTTAAGCGGACGGTATTTGAGTGACTGGATGTGGATCTTGAATTCAATGCAGTATTCTTTGCATTGATTTTTGAAGTGCCTTTCGTTTTTAGTTCATGAGACACTAAATTGTTCCTTATCAATCTTGGAGCCCTTGGTGAGCACCTGAAATAGAATTAGTTGGTCAAAAACATCAAAGCAACAATTTATATTCATTCTAAAAATTGAGCTCCTGAGATTGGTCACCTTGCATAAAGTAGCATGTATGCTCCTTTTGTCAAGACTCTGTCAAGATCCACAGCTGTTACCTACTCAGCAATGGCCAACAGGATACACAGAATTAGGAGAAATGAAGTGAAGCTTATTTAAATGTTGCTACAGTGCATGAAATATATAAAACAAAGAAAGCAGACGAGAGAAGAAATTTTGTTAACAAAATCTTAAACCATATATCTTATGGCCCTAGTCACTTGTCAGAGTTGGGACTGAGGGAGAACAACCAAATACATTCGCGTACATATTGATTCTATGACAGGATTCTGAACATGACTACTTTGAACAGGAAACAGAGTAAGTTAACTCGAGCCCAGCCACTGGCTAGTAGCCTAGTGGTAGACTGACCATCTCATAGCGCAAGAGGTCAATGGTTCTCCCGAGGCTCCTTGCAAACCCACAACCCCACCCCCGCCTCTCTCTCTCTCTTTCTCCTTTTCTATTTCTGTTCTCACGTAAGAATTTTTGTGTGCCAAAAAGATGGCCAAACTCCTGTACAGATATCACAAACCATAGGCACACCAAAGGTCCACTAGCTGAGCAAGCAGCTGCTTTCCTGAAACAAATGTTGGATAAAACATAAGTAGGCATCCCTTAAAGAGAAACCTTTTTGTTGGGGCAAAAACCTGAGTGCTCCTTTCATAGGAAGCGAATGAGATTCCTTGAAATGAGGTAATCAATTTTATCCCCATGTCCCCACTTCATTCATTAGATTCTGAAGCAGAATTAAATTATGAAGTACATGCCTCAAGACATCACAGTTTGAGCATCTCCCTCACCCAATTCCACCATCATTCTACCATCACACCACAACGAACACTGTTGCAGAATTCAACCCAACCACAATCCTCATAGACATCACAGATAACAAGCACCGCCCACAAATACCATAGATCCAACCTGAGCTCTGTCATCAAAAGGCAAACAACAAGCGCATCAAATAGTAATTACTGCCACCTCTGTCATCACCATCCCTCATCACTCTACAAAAAAAATCATGGTCTTCTCCACCGACTTAAGTTCCTCATGGTCCTATTCTCAAGCCTCACCCCACATTGGTTTTTTTGATTCATCTAGATTCCTAAACATGATGGATGCAAATTCAAACCTTCCATAGTTCTCTCTCTCTCTCTCTCTCTCTCTCTCTCTCTCTCACTCACTCAACAACTCACTTATCTTTTCCACCACATATGCCTTATCTCCATCTCATGATCATCAAAGTTTCATCCTGATGATGTGATGATGTTTGAATTAATTTTTTGAATTTCCAAGAACTAAATAGCTACAAGGTGTCAAACCAAACCAAACACTCAGGGGGATCGCGATTCTATTTGTTTCTAATATATCCTTGATCATAAAGTTCACTTGAAATTTCTCATTAGGCACCAATGATCAAAATACGGCTAAACTTTGGCAATTGGAACTGGATATTTCAGGCAAGAGAATAAGTCAAATCAGTGCTAGGGTCCAAATGTTTAATCACATTAATTCAGTGAAATAGAAAGAACAAATTTAGCAAGTGCATGCAAAAGTTTGTCAATGTTTAATCTATAGAAACATACCGTACTATCATCAATCTTGAACCACTTATTCTGGATATTTTTTACGTAGCACACATAGTGCCCAGAAAATGAAGCATTCATGATATCCAAATGAACAACCAACCCATAAAGCCTGTATATGGGTGATTTGTCACTTGTGCCACTCATATATGGTGCTAAATCCAGGATCTCTGGAAATCGAATGGACTTATTGAGCTTTCCAAATTTACCTGACTGTAAAGTTAGGACAGCAAGGAAATGAGAAAATTTTCCAATAATACAGGAGAAAGCATTCTATAATAGTTACCTGAAAGCGCTTTAACACAATTGTAAGTACATTGGGTGCCTCCACTATCGTCAACTTTTTCTTGGCCTTCTCAAAAGATTTGCATCTGAATAGAACCATAATGACATAGAAGTCAAATATATTCAAAGCCAATAATTCCTAGAAAACAAAGAATCTGTTAAAAATTATGAAAAGGAATGGCTAGGACAAGCATCATTTTGTTACCCAAATTCAGTTACATGTATTGTAATAGACAAAGTAAAACAAAATTCAAAAAAAAAAAAAAAAAGTTTACATGGAATACATACATCTCTTACATCTACAAAGAAATGAGCATCCTTATTCAATACATCATATAGTGGCAACACATGCAAGCACATCTAATCATGTTTTTTTGGATTATTATGCCAATTTAACCAAGCTTAGAATTTTATTAGAAGAATCATTACACTTAGCAAGAAGTTTTAAAGCACAAGACCCAGTAGAACCAGGTATCAAGCACCTTACATAGCATCATTCTGTCCTCAATTATTTATTATATAAATTAAGTTTCTGACATTCTGTTGTGCTGGAAAATTTAAGTGGAAAGGACATGTCAGCATATTACATATAAAAATGACAAATCATTTTAACAAGAAAAGGATAAACTCTAAGCTGCCCCCACTGCCCCCAGCCATACCCAAATTACAAAGCTAAAGCCCAAAAACCTCCCTTCTCGGGAGAGAATACCTCTACAAGAAAAAACCATTAGCCGCTAAGACTTTGAACTGATATAATAAGATCAGAAATCGACTAAGATTGTCCAAGAAGCATAAAAATAATACTAACTGAAGACAAACTTCATTGGAAAAGATAACCTGACCAACCTGCTGCATTGATATTTGTTGTCTCCATCAAGAAGTTCAGTACTTGTGAATCGTTTAAGTGCATCTTCAAGCTTTCCTATATCCCCTTCTATTTCAACAGTAAGATCCATCATTCTTTCATGCCGCTCTGACTTGTAATGGCACTTCATGCATTTGATCTGTTTTCCAATTATGTTCATAACATAAATTCCATTATGGAGTTTTTCCAATAATTGGGTCAGTTAGATGCAATAATCACTAGGATTAATAAAGAGAGATAAAGAAACAAAAGGAGTTAAATCTCTTAATGTCATAATCTTCAAAAGGTTTCACCTTTGAGCGAAGGTAGCCTCCAAAAGTAAGACCTATGAGAGTGGTTTCTTCCTCAAAGGAACCTAATGCATTCACCCCAGCTTCTTTGAGGCAAACAGATTGCATTGTATCAATAGCATACCTGTAAATTCATTTCACCAATCATCTTGTATGAAATTCTCCAAAAAAATGAAATCATAAAAACATAGAAAATGCATTTTCCTTGTGGGATGCCTCAGAACCATCTCACCTTAGGAATTCATGTGCATCTTCTTCCCTTCCACTACCCAGCTGACTTCCAATGTTTTGCAGCTGAGATAGTATACCAATAGGAGAAAGTGGAGATTTCCCTTCCTTTGCCTTCAAAATTAAACTTTGAAACTCACAAGTGAAGCACCATTCTTTATTTGCACCTGATATGGAAAAGAATCGTGACCTCATTTGAAACTATGCAATTGTTATTAAACATATTAATTAAACATTCAACATTTAGGATTTAATATTACAAGCATGATAAGGAACATACATTCTTTAGAATGGAGTCCTTGAACAAAGTAAGCTGTAAGGGGAGGAGTAAATGCCAAGCATTGAAGAACAGCATTTGCATAACAGCTGCAAAAATACAATGGCACAGAAGTCGTAAAAAGTTCAAGTACATCTAATTAAAAAATAACCGCAATGTGAAGAGGCCAAAGACAAGACAGAAAAGTGGAACCGTTTTTCTTGCAAAAATTTACGAGCTCTTCGTGACCTAATATCTTCAGCCCATAAAACAATGTAAAGGAGTAAAATTGTAACATGTGGTATATCTTGGTCAGAATAGTATTGTTTTACAATGTATCTGGTGACATAACACCAGTTCTATCTGGTAGCATTATCTCAAGCAAAATACGAAATCTTCAAGTGATGTAAGATGGTCAGGTGTCGCTGGCAAGATATTGGCTGTGTTGACCATACAAGATCATAATGAGCATAGTGTTAGCACTGTGATTCTCAATGTTCGGGCAGCACAATTAGGATAGGCTAGCGCACACTTTTTTTTTTATACTCAATCACAATTTAATATCGAAATGGTTTCAAATCAAGCTATTCAAAGAAAAAGCATAAGGAAGTAAACACTGAAACGGTTTATGCAAAAATGTAGTGAGAAACAGACAGAAAAATGTGTATCTACATGTTTACTCTAGATGTCTCATAGAACGATAAACAGTAATAATCATGCAAATTGTACACTGAAGAATGGAAAGAGATATTCCCAGTATGATTTATAATAACATCCTAATATATAAAGATGGTATACATTGCTTCAAAATTGATGGAAACACAAATTTTTTATCAACTAAATACTATACTGTTCAGTTATTTTATTTAAATATTCTTTATATCATCAAAATGTGTTTGATATACCTGTTTCCACAATTGATAAGGCCACAAGGTCTCATTTCCACCTTGTTTGAAGTATATAGCTTTACAAATAGATTGTATGAAAAAAGCCCCTAAACAACAAAAACAAAAACAATTTAAAGTAAAATTCAAATGCCTAGAATAAGAAAACAAGATGTAAGCAAATAAAAAAAAAATTAAAAACAAACCTTATCACTGTATTTTGCATATTTAGGTCCTCTAAGTTGGTCAACAACTTTCCACATAGATGATTTTAGTCCACTAGCTGAACCTGGAGAAGCAGCTATAGCATCAGTTTCAACATTGTCCACTTTTCCAGATTTCACGCTTGGAAACGAATGCTCATTGGCACTAGAAGCCGAATGGATTTGAGAAGCACTAGATGGATCTCTAGACTTAGAAAGATGTGAAGCACTAACAGTATCCTTGTTAATAATATTTGATCCATTCAGGCTTGAGGATGGCGATTTATAACCATTGGATTTTGAATCAACCACATGTGATGATTCTCCATTATTCAAAGGTAAATGAGCATGTGAAGAGGATGATGACACAGATTTTAGCTCACTCAGCTTTGACACATTGGAATCGTAACCTGATCTGTTATCTATATGACTAGACTTCTCAAGGCTCATAGTTTTGGAACTCTTTATCCTCGAAGTATCATAACTAGTGTCTTTTGATAAAGATGCCCCAACAACAGGCCTGCTAGTCCCCAAAGGAGATGGATGTGCATCACCTGACATGGTGGCTTTCACCTCTGAGGTTTGAAAATTTAATGAAGAAACTCTATTACTAGATAAATCAAACTTAAAATGTAGGAACGACTCAGAATCAGATAACTTCATGTTAGCAGCTGCACTGGAACTGGGCAGATTTGGATCATCCTGAGCAACATTGCTTGACACAACAGGCTTGAGAGTTCTATCCCAAAAACCAGAAGAAACTTTACTAGATTGAGTATTTGAACCCTTGCGCGTGGCACTGATACTCTGACTTGAACAACCAGTCGGTACATGCTGAATCCCTCTATCATTGCAGCGAGATATATTTGATTCGCTAAATTGATTAAAACTATCTACAGAATCAGCTAAACTCGCAAACTTTGGAGACACAGGCTTGGTTTCCTCTACCTTATTTAAAACAGGCTCAAGTACATTTGGGGCGGTATCAAGAGCTGTTGTTCTATCTAATCCCTCAGATTCATTAGAACTGATACTCTCACCAACAGAAACATCATCAGATGATTCACCACGGGTTGTAGAAGTAGAGAAACCAGAAAAGGAGGTGCTTGATGATTCAGAAAAAGATGAATCCCCTGTATCTACAACAAAATCAACCTTAACATATTCAGCATTTACAAGTGGAACTGCAGTAGTGCTACTAGAATTAGATAATACAGGTCCATCGGATGATGTCTCAATTGATTCGTTTCCAAATATGTCATTATAAATAACATGTTGGCTTTGTTTTGCCAGCTTCTGAGAAGAATTGCCTCCGTCATCATTAACATGATAAGTGGTGCTAGGAGGACAGCATTCTTCCTTGTGACCCTGTCGCCAGTGTATTATTTGACACTTTCCAGAACTGAAAAAAAAAATCCAAATTATGTCATAAACATACAACTAAATAATGGGAAAAAAAAGGCCACAAAAACTACAATCACAAATTGGAGGGAAAAGCATTTTATTGATTTAAAGGTGAGAAAAATATGAATACATATATTAGAAAACACCGAGAATAATTTCATATTTCCGTAACAAGTATTATTGTTATCTTAATCCATGTGTTAGACTGCCTCTTGCTTATTCAGATAAACAGGATACCATCAGAATCCAAAGATTTCAAATTGCTGAAGGTTTAAATAAGTGGCAAGGAGGTCTTACAGCCCACACAAAACCACAAGTCTGCTAAGTATACAAATTACACCCCCGCTTCTCTTTGCAACTTCTAAACTGTTTATCAATATAAGCATTGGCCAAAATGGAAAACATATATGAGATTATCACAGTTAACAAGCTATGAATTTCTTTGAAAGCCTATAAAACCACAGCCCATCCAGTTGCAGAACTTTATTATTTTCCCACTTATACCTCGAACAAACGGAAAATAACAATCAGAATCTTAAGAAATCACAGCACTATATTCTCCTCAAACAAGCAAAATTCAGTTTAACTACCAACATAACATTCAAACACACATTATAAGCAAATGCAGGAATAGCAAATCCAGTTTCCAACCCATGCGCAAAAAATGTCTCAATTTCTACATATCCAGAGGATAAATCCTAAATATCAAACACTAAACTAAACTAAAATTATAAAAAAATAACAATAATAATTCAACTCGTAATTGTAAACATAACGTACCAATATCTGACAGTTTTACACCGGGAACACCTTGTGGTGGTAGGAGAATAACAAACGGCACACTGATAGTTATTTTTTGAAGCAGAAACGGGCACATAGGAAACAGTAGCCTCAAACTCAGCCCTAGCGGCCTCCTCCGAAGCCAAAATCAATAAACGCTTGATCTCTTCTTGCCTGGCTATGGAAAGCCGCCATTTCCGACGAATTACAAAGCCGATCACCGGAAAAACCACACAAAGCAGAAGGACCAGGCTCGAAAACCCTAGATCCCCGGTAACATGCATTTATCCACCCGCACCTAACACGCATCCAGCAAAATTTACGATCCGTGACCTCCTAATATCACCCCCACACATAAGTGAGGCAGTTTCCAGCTGGGTGAGGCTTATTCCGACGACTGCGGAGGCAAGGCCCTCAAGATCGGAAACAAGAAATATTATCGTACTTTCATCGACGGCTACGATTGAAGATAATTGACAAAAGAAATGTCGTTTTTGTGAGGTGTTAAGGAGTACTTTTCTCTTATTTCCTTTTAACTGAGCTTGCGTTCGTTATCAGTGTGAGCTCGTCGATTTTTGGACAGCCACCAGATCGAGATTTTAGGGCTCTGTTATTTTTTCATTTTTGAGAGAAAGAAGAAGAGAGGGAGAATTTAGATGCGGAAAATATAAATTGAGTTGTTCAATTTGATTTTAAAAAAATGATATTTTATTATTAAACTAAAGAAATTTGAAGGTCGAGGGAAAGGAATTTTGTTTTCAAGCATCGAGAAGCGTGAATTCCTTGCTCATCAAATATTCGGACCGCTGGCCCCACTCCAGTTCCGGTCCAACCGGACGGCTTGTTTTCTTTTTCAAGTTTGAGACCGAAAATTTACATTAACTCAGAGTTCAAATCTAAGTTTGTGTTCAGTAACAGTTTTTTAAATAGTTTTTAGAATTTTAAATAGTTAAAATGCTGAAGTCTGTTGAAAAAATTATATAGTAATATAATATTTAAATTAATTTTTAGAGATTATGGTCGTTTTTTTTTTAATTAACTCATGTAACATTTAGCTTTTAACATTTATGAAACACTACTCAAACAGCTAGCAGCTAAATGCCATTAAAATAACAACTAACAGTTATCAAAATAATTAATTTTATTGAATAGATCCTAAATATCTTCACTGTACCATGATCAAATCGCATTCGTACGAAAAATATTTACTAAATTATTTAATATTTAAATAATTATTTTGTGTGGACAATATTTAATTTATAAGTCAAAAATTATAGAGTGAATTCTAACCCTCCAAAAGAATCACTAATTTATTTATAAAATAAAATAAATTGCTCGTACAAAATTAAGAGAATAAACACTAATTAGTGAAAATTTTATAGTCGAAAGAATTAAATTGAGATTATTTTATTTTTTTACTGAAAATGAAAGTAACAATTAAATTCCATGTGATTTATTAAAAAATAATTTAAATTATAATTATACAAAAACAAAATGACAATTAAATTTGCATAATAAAAAAGATTGAAGCAGAATTAAAGGTATATTTTTATATTCATATATACAATATAAACTCAATTATTTATAGGACATTGGGTTTTCTTTCACTTTCTATGTTAGCTGATCTTTTATTTGGTTGCAAATATTCTATTCTAATCTTATGAAAGACACCCAATTGGACGGTTGCCTGTGGAGGCATGTGATGGTGGAGGGACGCGTTGGGAGGAGAGCGAGGTTTTTGGCACGGTGTGATATTCAGTGGCTGAGATCAATCGTGAGTACATGATTTGGTAGGATAAGCTATTTTCTATACACAGTATAAAGTGGGCTCCATTTGGTAGAAAAATTCTACCCCACAATCAAGTTCTTTTTCCCCTTCCTAAGTAAGGTGTTAATGGAAATCTTATCTTCATCCCATCAATAGGGTTTTGATAATGAAGGGCGGTCATAACAAATTTAATTAGATAACTACCTTCATTGTCATAATAATAAATTAATAACTTAGTTTCGAAACTTAATTTTTTTTTTTCGTTTTGTTGGGCTTTGTGTCGGTAATTATTAATAATATAAATTTGATGATTTAATTAAATAAGTTGACCAACTATAATTAATGCAAACTTCGTGTGGACGATACAAAGAATCAAAGAGTCAAAAGTTGGAAACAATTTTTCTAAAGCTTTGACGGTGACATATTTTTTTTTAGTCTCCATTTGCATGCTGCTAGTTAGAGCCGCTTTATTATTATTATTTTTTTCAATATTAAAAATATGGTTCAAATAAAATATAAAATACATAAAAATGAGTTAATAGCTCTAAAATGTTATAAGCAGTTGATTGAAATTTCTGCGGCCTATTAACCGTTGATTTAAATTCTTACCAAACCTCTATTGTTTAGATATTGAATATAAATGAGCTTGTAAACGAATGAACGAGTTGAATAATTTTAAAATTTGGAGTTATTAGCAAAAATAGATAGCCAAACACACGCAAACAAGTATAAATGCACAATGTCTACAACATAGAACTTAAGAAATGATAAATTCAACAAATGACCGTTGCAATTAGTGTAAATGAGGATAGTTGGCAACGTACACTTTGAAATGAGATTTTTCAAAATTGTGGAAAAAAAAAAAAGGAATAATAGTCAAGCACTATATCAAGATTTGATGCACGTGGTTTGAATTTGATATTGGGAAGGGTAGCTCTATCTACAATGACTTGTTCACAATCAAAAACATCACGCATTATAGATTTTAAGCAGGAAATTATTTTCTTAATAGGAGTTTTAGGTCCTACATTAGAGTAATTATTAATTAATTTATTGCTAATTTTAAGTAATAACTTTCCATTTTTTACAAAGTCGTGTGTTTTTAATCATTACCGTCGTATCAGTTTATTAATGAAATTTTCTCAAATTATAAAAGTAAAACACTGACCTTTTAGGTAAAAAATTTAAATTTCTTTTATTCAAACTAACCGTTAATATTTTTTATTGGAGTAATGACGATACAAATTGATTTTTTATTTCGTCCAAAGAACTAAAATTCACAAGGAAATTGCAATAGGTATTTAATTTTCGTTTTTAAATTTATTTATATTATCATATCAGCAAATGGATTTATATTTAAGTGCTAATTGCACTCATTAGTTAATCAAATAACAGTGACCCTTCACTTGTATAAGAAGTCGTTAAATAGTAAATAGAGCAATTTCCTTACGAGGGGCCAAAACAAATTGTTTAGTTGTTCATGCAATATATTTTCTAAATAATTGTCGTGCTTCTGCCGCTAGTCAACATTTTTTAATTTTTAAACTATATACTGTCTTAAAGTATTTTTTATATTTAAAAAAAAAATCATAATTCAACTTAAATGGTCAGTCTTAGACGAGACGGTGAATCGTTTCCGGAGATGATACTATTATAATAGGCATAGGTGCAAAAAGTGGATTCGGATTTGATGCTCTGACCTAATAGTCCAAAACGCATATGATCACTTGATCGCAGTGTGGCGTCGGCAAATGGCAACCTGTGAAAACTGAAATCGACAACCTGTTTCTGCCGTCTCTCTCTCATTTTTTATTTTTTTTTCATTTTCAAAAGAGCAAACATATACCTAAAACTATTGCATTTTAATTTCGATTTATTAATTTAAGATACAACTTACAAAAGCTGTAAATGGCAAAACCAAACTAATGCTGTGTGTTTTGTAATCTGTAATAGCTTATCATAGGGGTGTTCATGAACCATATAAACCTAACCAATTTGAATTAAACTGATTTAAAATTACAATTTTAAAAGGTTCGTGATTTGATTCAATTTTAAATTAAAAAATTAAGCTTTCAATTTGGTTTATAATTTTAATTTCGAACTGAATCAAATTGAACCAAACCGATATATATATATATATATATATATATATATATATATATATATATATATATATATAAACTTAAAAATTAACTAAAATTTTTTTAAAGAAAAATAGAGTGTATTATTTATTTATATTGAT